>PVKA01015619.1:0-38828 GCA_004027165.1 Ctenomys sociabilis | reverse complement strand
TTTGTATTTAGGACACGTTCTATAGGGTCTCATTGCTTAGATCGGACTCATAGTGATCCTCCTGTTTATAGCCTCCGAAGTGCTGGCATTTCAGGCATGCACCTGGGGCGTTGGGGATGAGGAGGCAGGCCTGGGGATTGAACTCCAGTCCCTGAGTCTGCCTGAGCAGGCGCGTTAATCTACTGAGTTCTTTGGCTGGCCCTTTCGAGCCATGTGATTATCATGTCTATAATGAAATTGAAGTCATGGTGAATTTCAACAGTTTTAGAAGTAATGTATGTCATCTCCATTAATGACACATTTTCTCAGCAGCTTACAAAAGTTGTAGTCACTGAAGAATATAAGTTTAACCACAGTGCATTTTGCAAACATCATTACTGAAGAAAATGTTAACAGAAAGAACATAAAAAAGCTTAACTAACAGAATAATGTTGAGAAAAATAAATTAACTCTCAATATAAATAAAAGTCCCAAATATAAGTAGATAAAATGCAATTATTTCACAGAAGAAAAAATAAGTATAAACCTATAAAAATTCATTCAGTGTCACTCTGATACATATTAAGACCACATACCAAAAAAATTCTATATGCATTACATTTATGGATGAACAGCCGGTCCAGAGATTGCTTTGGTTATTAGATTAAGCAAACAGGGTTTTTAATGCAGTGATGCTGGGAATGTAAGTGTATATAATCACTGTGTAAAACCATTTGGAATTATGTTATAAAGCTGAAAGCACTTTTATCTTCATGTTCCTGTTTACTTACAGAAATGGAGATACTCTTGAAGACTTGAATAAGGAGAGATATTCTAGAAAATACTATATAATTGTAAAAGCCAATAGAACCTTCATCATTCATTGTTAAGGGAAAAGACACACACATCATCACATTCTCAAGCAATTAAATATTTTTAAATGGTTACAAAAATATAAGCCATATGCAACAGCTTGGGTGCTGTTCAGAAGCACTTCAATTTCCCAATAAGGTGCCGGTAAGTTGACATGATGTTATTACACTGAAATAACATTCAAACACTAGAAATAAGCAAGATACATATGTAAGCAGTGGCATGATTTTCAGTCAAGAGCTTTCTTACATCTTGAGAGTGTAGAGGCAGTAATGTGTGAGGAAGCTCAGAAGGTTGAGAGGTAGAGTGGAGAGCACAGGTACTCAGAAACTAGGGGTCAAGAAAGCTAGGCCGCAGAATGGAGTCAGAAGGAAAAATCCATCAGATGCTGTCTAATTGTGCATGTGGGAGGGTATGAGCAAAGGAAGTTGGGCTACCCCAGGTGGCCCTCATTCTCAGTGGATGTGCTGTTTTAGACAACGTCTAATGCCCCAGGGGAGAAACCCTCTCCACACCCCTGGCAGGACCACTGGGATAAGATGCTGGCTTTCCCCACCTCCCACTAGGAAAATGAAACCAAAGAATGAGGTAGTTGTAGATGAGAGAAGCAGAGCAAGTGGAAGTCAATGAACAGCGACTGAGATAGCACAAGTAGCCCCTTGGGAAAGTAGCAAAAGAGTAGGATTCTGGTGAGGAACCCAAATTTCAGCCATGCATGGGCTCAGGGAACTGTGGTAACAGACAGCTGTTGGGTACATGAAACACTAGGGAGAAAATAAATTGCAGCAGCCCCCAAATGGGCCCTGGTTTGTTGTGTCCCCCCCTACACACACGCTCCTAGAAGCCAGTGCTCAGAGCTATGCTGCCAACCACCCTTCGCCTGTGGCTGGGCTTCTCCTCAGGAGCTGTCCTGTACCTGGGTCATGTGGTGCAGAGTGCCAGGAGACCTAAAGACCTAGTAAGCACAGAGTTTGCAGACTCCACTGTGGCCTGTTGGAGGGAGCAGAGAGGGAGCCAGATAGCAGGGAGCTGGCCAGAGAGAGTGCAGCACCCACTCACCAGAAACTTACAGTTTGAGAACATTGGACAGGGGCAAGGTTTTGTTGGGCAGGGAAGGGAGTGAGCCTGAAAAAGCCCTTGGGGGAACAAGGAAAGGGTCCCAACAACCCACACCCTCCTCGAGACCATACCACTGAAGATTCTGACAGAAGACAGAGGCAAACACCTCTTTCTGGCTCTGTCTGCAGAAGCAAGAGTGCAATTAAGCAGAGCAGAGCTTACAGAGGGAAGGAGGCTTCAGAGGTCCACCTGGATCTGCAGATCCCTAAAGAGGACCGACTCAGGGACCTGTGGAAGCTGGCTCTGGCCTGGGACTAGTGAAGGATAAACCACCGTTGGGACACTGACATGCCTGTGGAGTGCAAAGGCGCGAGAGATCCAGCATTGGTGGTCTGTCCAGACACCAGACTACTCCCCACACATGCGTGGCCACGTGTGCACACACACAGACACACACACACACACACACATACACACACACACACATGTGAAGTGAGAAAAGCTCATTGGGTGAATTCAGACTGTGGTATGACTAGGGGTGCTAGCACACTTTAATTTTCTGTATTTGTAAATGTGAGGATTTTATTTTTCTTTCTTCCTTTGTCATTTCTTTTCAAGGAAAAGAAAGATGAAAAAGAAATGTGAATGAACAGAGAGGATATATCCTCTCTTCCTTTCATCATATATATATATATATATATATATATATATATATATATATATATATATATATATATGAGAGATGTCTGTACATATGTACAGAAGAATAAATACTAATCTGTGCTTTAATTTAATAGTGCCTTTCTTGGGAAAGTTAGGCAACTCTCACCAAAATTGTGTTTACAGGGTTCAAATACCAGCCAAGCCTCAGCACAGAAATAGGCTCCCTCAATCTCTAACACTGTCTCTCTGCCTCTATCTCTGTCTCTCTGTATCTCTCTCTCTTTTTCTCTCCCTCCCTCACTTCCTGCCTTTTACCCTATCTACCTTGGACAAATATTCTGCAACCACCTTGTACACTCCAGTTATAAAAATATTATCAACAAAATTCTCTTTCTTTTGTTTTTGTTCACCTTTCTTCCTCTGTTTATTCTGACATATTCCATCTTTTTCCTCCTTTTCTCTTCCCTTATTCTCCACACCCCATCATATGCATCAGAAATCACATACCACAGTACTTACGGTTATTGGAAAAGGAGAGAAATGGTCAAAACTGCCTTTACCACACAGGACTAATACAAGGTACGTTCTGCTGATACTGATGTGACTGGCAGTGAGTCTCTCCTTGCCACACAGGGATGGTGTGGCTTTATTTTGGTGAATAGATTGAAAACAAGTATAAACATCAAAACATCACTGAAGCCATGAGCACATCATTGAAAAGAATAATCTACTTAAATGGATTTCTACAACATACATAATTTTTCCACTCTAACCTCCAACACACTCAGACACACACACACACACACACACACACACACACACACACACACACATGCTCACGCAAGCACTCATGAAAGCACATATACAAAGTATATGTAGGAATAAAAGAAGAAACAAATCAAATACCTCAATAACAAGCTCTGTGTGTTCAGCTGATATAACTGAATAGATAAGGGCTTAACTGGTAAAACGATCAAGATGTTTAAGAAGTTGGAAACAAAATTTCAGTGAGTTAACCAAGATGACATAAGGCATGAACGACCATGACAGTAGAGAATTAAAGATCAAGGAAAGAAATCAAGCTGAAATCCAGGATACAAATCTTTTTGCTGAAAGTTTGTGCACAAAACTTATGAACTTGATGAAAGAGTGTCAGAAATAGAAACTAAGGAGCATGCAGGAGATGATAATTGGAGATATTGTCAGAGAAATGAGAGTGGACACTAGATCCAAAAGTTGATGAATACCGCAAAATTAACTTAAGAATTATAGGAGCTAAAGAAAAATTAGAAAACAGAACAAAATATATAAAAATGTATTTACTAAAATTGTACAAATTTTACATGTTTAGAGAAGTAGTTCAAATTTGAAGTAAAAGGGTTATTATAAACATCCACATTAGCTATGATCAAAAAGTACTTCTCTATGGCACATAATCCTTAACATCTCAAAAGACAAGAACAAAAACAGTATTTAAAAGCTGGCAGAAGGGGCGTAGGAGCTGGCTTAGTGGAATAAGTGCTTCCCTGACAAGTGCAAAGTTCTGAGTTCAATCCTTGGTTCTGCCAAAAAAATAAAAAATAACGGGCAGAGAAACATTACTAAAATCTTCTGAAAGGAAAATCCACCAGAACTGCATCTAATTTTTCAACCCAAACTTTAAATGATTTTTATCTATATTTTTATTAATTTTATTGAGAAACAAATAGCAATGAGGCAGTTTCAAAACAGGTTAGAAGGACAATTATAATAATTGCATATTAAATATTGTTATCTTCATAATAGTTATTTATAGTAGAAGATGGAGATATGCTATCCTGTCCAAATACTATTAGTACAAATCTTTCTGTGTATAAAATATAGTTATGATAGACATACTTTCTCAATTCAATGAGAAGAAAGATTTGTACCAAACTTTAAATGTTGGAGAGTTTGAATGAAGTTTTTCAAGCCCTAGGAGAAAGAAACTTTGTTTTTTGTCTTTTTGAGACAAGATCTTGCTCTATAATTCAGGCTGATCTTTAGCTCTCTTACAACCTAGGCTGTCTTGCTCTCTCTGTTACCCTCCTGCCTCAGCCTTCTGAGTGCTGGGATTACAGGCCAAATAAACTTTGAAAACTCGTCTTCAAACAGCTGGGCTATCAGAATGGTCAGTTTGCTATTTATTGTATTATTTATATTTTAGATCAGTGATAAAATTATTTGTAAGACCATTTACCATTGACTTTTATATTTAAAATATTTCTTCTCAATCATTAATTACAAAGAGAGAAATTTATAGCTTGCTAACTTCTTTTCTCAAATTTACTAAGATTTACATAATAGAGAAATTAGTTATTTAAATGTAAAATGTAATGTTTTGTGCTAAAATTACCTAATAATGTAACCAGTACAAGAGGTCCATACTGCCTATCACCCCTACAATTCCACACTGAAAATTAGAGTGACTGTCCTTCCAAATATGACATTAACTAACCTGTTTTCTTTCTTAGATATAACTTTTCTAGCATTTTAAAATAGAGATGATAATTTTATCTATTGAATTTGCTTTATATTTCAAGGATGATATTTTTGAATTTTATCAGTTAGTAATTTCTTCCTCATTACTGTGAAGTAGTTTATAGATATCCTCATTTTGCTGCTAAATCATCAGCTTATGGACATTTGAATTGTTTTTATTATTCGGATGTTATGATTAATACAACAATGGACATTTCAGGCTTGTTTTTATATATCATTTAATTTTTCTAAAGTAAATCTCTAGGGGGCTAGGAGGTGGCTCAGTGGAATAAATGCTTCCCTGGCAAGTGGAAGGGCATGAGTTCAATCCCTGGCTCTGCCAAAAAATAAATAAATAAATAAATAAATAACTAGGAATGGAATTACTAAATCACAGATAAAGTTACCATTTAAATAATCAAATAATTAGGCATTAACTATTACTTTCAGTAAACCAATATAAATTAGTAGTAGAATTATCTTAGCTATTTGTGTATATGTATTATTTTTCCCCTCCCTTCTTTCATTTCTCCTTTCTCTCATCCCAGTTTTTCTCTTCCTTTGAGCAGTTTCTATCCTTTCACAATATCTACTCTACCTTTCAGATTTTATTTGCTCTTTCTATTTCTTACACTAGGGAAACAATAAGAAGGTGTTTACCTATGGGGATCTGATTTACTTCACTTATAAGTGTGATTCTTAATTTCTTCAGTTTTGTAAATAAGAAGCAATAACATTCCTCCATTTTGAATGTGAAACTTGAAAAGTAAGAGTGTTTAATTTTTACTTCAAAAATTAATTTTACAGCACTAGAAATTTCCGTGAAGGTGTTAACTCATTATAAAGTATATTCCATGAGGCAGGTTGCATGTCTGGTTCGGTGAGAGACTGGTACCTTAGGCATTCACTCGTGTTGAACAGAAACGTGAATATTTTTTTATTTAAGTATCTCCTTCCTCTGTCACCATCACCGGCTTGTCAGAGTGTGTCAGTGGCGCATATTTCCTTCCTGTCCATTCCATGGATATTCTACAATACCATGCAGTGAGGGATAGAATTATATATGGGGCCACCAGTGTCCACAATTCACTGTCATTTTGCAGGATATGTAAAATAACATAGACTTCCTACTTTCTTATTAATTTTGATTCTGATTATTGACTTCCAAAAATGCATCAGTAAATAGTATTTCATTCTTCCTTATAATAATGTGCTTTTTAAGGCTTTTATGCATGCTTTTGTAGTGAATTGCTTTTCTGTTATATTGTACTATGTGTCTTTGTGTCATGCATTGATAGCTGACAGTTCTAAATATATCTCCCTATATTTGGGTGTTTCTGGACATTTAACTATATTGTTAACCATACCAATCTTTTAAATTTGATAGATAACAATGGAAGGTACAAGCTAAATTAATACCAGATTTTTCATGAGTCATATTTTTAAACAAAAATCAATGTAGGAATTATTAAAAGGAATTTCCATTTACATAGACAGTGTTTATTAATAATACAAAATTTCTAGCCCACAGAATTAGATATCTGTTGCTTAGTGATTACACTGTCCTGGCGCTGCTTCTCAATAATGCAATAGCTATAGAGTTATTCAGAATTTCCTTTTTCAAATTCATATTTTAAAACAGAGTACAGTACAAATTAGAATTTAAAAAACTGTAATACAGACTTTCACTTAACACAGTAATATAAATTTCACAGTACTTGTTGTAATACATAGTGTTGCCTTCCAAGAAGTTATTCATATTGCCAGATATATTCATGTAAAACTGAATAATAAAGAAAAAAAGAAAGAATTTTATGAGAAATTAAGAAGTAGGGGCAGGGGAGATGGCTCAATGGAATAAGTGCTTACCTGGCAAGCACAAGGGCCTGAGTTTAATCCCTTGTTCTGCAAAAAAAAAAAAAAAGAAAGAAATTAAGAAGTAAAAAATACAAACATTGAAAGGAGACAAAACAAATTAAAGCAATAACTGTTTTTTTCCATAGACTAGCAAAAATGCACAGTACAGTTGTCCAAACCATGCTAATTACTTATATAGTTATATCTATAATATATATATATAGTTATACCTATATAATCCTCAATAAAATCCTGTCCTTCTTCTCAACTCAGTAACTCTCTCCTTTTGACTATGTTCATTCCATTTTCCCAGGGTCTATTATGCTCTTCAGATTCCATATTGTTTTTCAGGTTCTCACATTAAGGAGACAAATAAAGTTTGCAAATATGGGTGGGATTTATTTCACTCCTCGAAGTTCAATGTGTCATGAGCATTGGGGTAGTTTATGAAATGATCTTTTAAACTTTAGATTGTTACCTTTCAAAATTTACAGTTTTGCATAATACTTTGAAAGGGAAAACGCTAAAGGTCAATGCTACATGAAGAAACAGTATCATGCATTATCCATATTTTCAATGAGCTCATCTTATGGTTCTTACCTTTGTCACCACTCTGTAACATCTAGGACAAATCTAAGAGTGCTACAAGTGCCCAAACAACTCTGAATGCAGAAGCTGGGGACATGGCTCAGTAGAGTAAGTGCTTCCCTGGCAAGCACAAGGGCCTGAGTTCAATTCCCGGTTATGACAAAAAAAAAAAAAAAAAAAAACCTCTGAATATAGCTAAAGTGTATCATGATGTTTTTTGTTTTACAGAAATTATAATAATCAAGGCTTAAACAGACAACTATTTCTTTCCTATATCGCTGGTTAGGGGAAAAATTCAAGAGGAAGAGGCAACATTAACATATATACCATGAACATAGGAGCACCCAACTATATAAGGCAAATATTAATTCACATGAAAAAGCTAATATCCAATGCCACAATCTTTACAGGAGACTTAAACACCCTCTTATTCTAGAAAGATAGGTCAATCAGACAAAAATATTAGCAAAGAACGAGCAGAACTAACCAGAATTTACAATAAATGAACTTAGTGGACATATACAGTGTTCCACCCAACCATAGCTGAATACACATTTTTTTCAGCTGCACATGGGTCATTCTCTAAAATAGACCACATACTGGTCCATAGGTCATGCTTAAGTATATACAAGAAAACAGAAAATATTCCATGCATATTACCCTATGACAGTGTAATGAAATGAAATAAATGAGACAAGAAAACAGAAAATCCCCATAAATACATGGAAATTAATCAACACCCTACTCAGCAAACAATAGGTTACATATGAAATTAAGCAAGAAATTCAGCAATATCTACAATTCAATGAAAATTCAAGCACAACTTACAGAAATTAATGGGATGTGATGAAAACAGTTCTTACAGGAAAATCATAGCTATGAACTCACACATTAAGAAAACAGAATGGGAACAAATAAACACCTTAATGCTGCACCTACAACATCTGGAAAAGGAAGAGGAAACCAAACCCAGAGCCAAAAAATGGGAAGAAATAAAAAAGATTAGAACAGAAAATAATTCAATTGAGATGAAGAAAACAGTTCAAAGAATGAATGAATCAAGAAGCTGGTTCTTTGAGAGATTAAATAAAATATATAAACCCTAGATAACTGCATTAAAAAGGGGAAATAAAAATTTCGTATGCAAGCAATAAAGAATGAAAAGGGTGCAACTAACATAGACCCACTGAAAATTCAGAAGATTGTCAATTGCTACTTTGAGAACCTTTACTCTCACACAGTAAAAGACACAAATGAAATGCACAGATTCCTAGAAAGGTACAAAATACCAAAACTGAAACAAGAAGATATAACAACTCTCAATAGCCTAATAAGAGAATATAAAATGTGAAAGAAGCCTACTGACAAAGAAAAGTCCTGGTCCTGGTGGACTTTTTGAATTCTACAGGAAATTTATGGATGATATAATCTCTGCACTCCTCAAACTCTTCAGTATAAGTGAAAAGGAAACAGTCCTCCCAAAATTATTCCTAGATGCAAGTTCTATACTAATACCAAAACCAGGGGAAGATGCAACTAAAAAAGGAACAATGGGCCAAACTTTATCATGAACATAGAAAAATCCTTAGTAAAGCCATAGTTTCAGGTTCTCTGAAATTCAACCAGGGTGCTTGAAAGTCATGCTAAAGTAAAGTAAACGCCCTTAACTTACAAATGTGGAGGTTTGTAGGTTAAGATTAGTTTTATTTGCAATAATTCATTCAATTCTATTCTAAACATGCTTTACTAGAAATAATATCCATTTATAAGTCAGAGTTTTTTCTCAAATTCAAGAGAAGTTTAATTTTTTACTGAATCAAACCTACCTAATGTTAACTGTAAAGAATATTAAAGAGAATTTTTACTGATAAAAAAAAAAATCCTAGCAAATACTTAGCTGGCATGTGCAAGGGCCTGAGTTCAATCCCCGGTTTAAAAAAGAAAATCCTAGCAAATAGAATACAGTAAATCATCAAGAAGAATGTACAGCATGACCAGGTAGTATTCATCCCAGGGATACAAGGGTGGTTCAGTATACTCAAATATATAAAGGTAATACACAATATCAATAGAGCAAAATCAAAAAACCACACATTCATCTCAATTGATGCAGAAAAAGTTTTGACAAAGTCCAACTCTCATTCATGTTCAAAATCCTACAGAAAACTGAAATAGAAAGCCTCTATTTCAATCTGGTAAAGACCATCTATGACAACTCAACAGCTGATATAATTCTAAATGGGGAAAAACTGAAATATTTTACTCTTAGATCTGGTACAAGGCAAGGATGTCCTCTATCACCCCTCCTATTCAATATACTACTGGAATCATTAGCTAGAGCCATTAGAAAAGAGAGAGAAATAAAAGGAAAAAGAATACATAAAGAAGTTAAATTATCATTATTTGCAGATGACATGATACTTTACTTGGAACATCCAAAAACTCCACAAGAAGCTACTGTAATTCACAAATTCAGTACCACAGCACGATATAAAGTCAATACAAAAAACTCAATAGAATTTTCTTACACAGATAACGAACACACTGAGTGGGAAGTTAGAGAAACAATAACGTTTACAATAGCAGTGAAGAAAATAAAATAACTTGGAATTAATCTAACTAAAGAAGTCAAAGATCATTTCAAGTGCTCTGGAAAAAGAGATTATAGAGGACTAAAGAAAGTGGAAAGATACTCCCTGCTCCTGAATAAGAAGAACCAACATTGTGAAGATGGTCATACTCCCAAAATTGTTGTACATATTTAATGCAATTCCTATCAAACTGCCACCTACATACTTCTCAGAACTAGAGAAATCATTCCTAAAATTTTTGGGAGCCTGAAAAGAACTAGAATAGCAAAGGCAATCCTGGGCAAAAAGAACAAGGCAGGGGGCATTACAATCCCTGGCTTGAAATTATACTACAAGGCTACTGTGATAAAATCGGCATGGTACTGGCAAAGAAATAGACCAGATCATCATTGGAATAGATTAGAAGATGTAGAGGTATCTACAAACACACTCAGCCACTTTATCTTTGACAAAGGGGCCAAATATGCTCACTGGAAGAAAGATAGTCTCTTTAACAAATGGTGCTGAAAAAACTGGCTCTCTACATACTGAAAACTAAAACTTGACCCAGGCCTATCACCATGTACTAAACTATGGTCAAAATGGCTTAAAGGTGTCAACATTAAAACAGAAACACTCAATTTCCTAGAAGATAATGGAGGAGGAACTCTTGAAAGACGTAGGGGCAGGCAAAGAGTTCATGAACAAAAATCAAATTGCACAGGTAACAACTTGGACCTCCACTTATTGAACAGTTTTTGCTTGTCAAAATAAATTACCAAAAAAGTGAAAAGACAACCCACAAATTTTGAAAAACTCTTGACAAATAAACACTCAGACAAATTCTCTAGAATTCATAAAGAACTGAAAAACATTAGGGCCTCCAAACTAAAAGATCCGATCCAGAAATAGGTATCCAAGAAGAACATTCACTTGTCAGAGGATGAGATTAAAGAAGCGAATAAATATATGAAAAAATGCTCCACATTGTGACCCTCTGTGAATGCAAATTAAAACAACGAGATACCATCTCACCCCAGAAAGAATGGCTATCATAAACAAATCATCTAACAGCAAATGTTTTAGAACCTGTGGAGAAAACGACATTTCTCCACTGCTGGTGGGAATGTAGACTGTTGCAACCATTATGGAAATCAGTATGGAGACACCTTAAAAAACTAGTACTGGAAATCCCATTCAAGCCAGCTATTCCCCTACTGGGAATTTTTCCATAGGAACTGAAATCGTCACATCATAGTGATATAAGTGCACCTTTGTTTCTAGCAGCACAATTGTGATAGACAAAACTTGGAAACAACCAAGATGCCCATCACCTGAAGAATGGATGAAAAATATATTGTATTTTTATGCAATGGAGTATTACTCTGCTGTAAAGAATGATAAACTGGAAGCCTTCGTATTTAAGTGTATGCACTTGAAGTTATACTCATAAGTGAAATAAAGCAGACCCACATGTATAAATATCATATAGTCTCCCTAATATAAGAACTCAAAAGAAGAAGTACAAATAGAAATGTATAACACAATTAGAAGGAAAGCAAGAACCTGAGGATTAGGCAACAAAGATAGGGCAAGGAGAAAAGCTAGGAAATACGACAGGGGCAATGCCATACATTTCTATGCACAAGATGGGTAAGCGAATGATCTTGGGAATCTGCAGCACGTTTTTGAAATTAGCAGTTAATTGATAGGAATCACACCCTAACTATACACACACACACACACACACACACACACACACACACACACACACACATATATATATATATATATATATATACTGATATTTATGAACTAAGCAACTGCACTGAAGTTAGCAATGTGTAATACAAAGGTCACACTTGGAATGCCTGTCATTCAGGTCTATAATAATTGCTGCCTGTCTTGACATACCAATTATTGCCATACTGTCTCTCAAGTAAATCTTTGTTTAAAAAAGGGGTAATAGGTGAAAAAAAGAGACAAGAAAAAAAATCACAGGTCTGTGCTGCTACAATGCTGTACATGGTTAGATTTCTAAATTTCTATGTAAAAGTATGTAATTATTTATTCACATTTTTAAAATACTTTTTTGTTTTTTAAATTTTTTTCTCTATATTCTGTAGTGACTTAAAGTTTAACATATCAATACTTCACAGAAAATGCCAGTTACATGTTATGTCTAAGATGTTTGATATTGAGAAAGGGAGTGAGGTTAAACCCAACTGTATATGTTGTAGGGTAATAATAAGCTTCTCTTCTGGAGAGTTAACAACCTAAGTTCGCAGACCAAAAGTTAAGAGAAAAAGAAAGGCTTCAAGGACAGTCAACATTTTGGCCCCAAACTTTCTAGGTCAGTGAAGACTCAAGACATAGGAGAATCTATACTGTAACATCATGTAACTGAGTTGAGTCACAAATTTTCTGATCAAGGACATTATGGGGTCACAGAGAATTGTGATCAATGATGTAGTGTGCCTAAGGAGAGTCACATGGAGGGAAAACGTTCAGGCTTTCACAGAGAGAAAATTGGTCATGCAATGGCTGGGACTCATCCACATGGCTGACACTGACAAAGGAACTGCAAACTGTGGTACAGGGTTACAGGATAAATGCTGAGGTGACTTAACTGACCTTGTCAAATAGAAAAGTTGCATATCTTGTCATATAGGTCTTGTTTTAACTCAGTCTTACCCATCCCACAGAAAAGTATAAAAATGAGGTATAAAAAGTAAAGCCATATTAATATACTAAACTGTGAGAGGCTTTAGTCAACAATTTGTGACATAGCCAGTCCTATGGATAAGCCACTTTTATTAAGGGCTACTGAATTATATTGGATTTTTGCAGAATTCACACACCAACAATATTTAAATGGCAATGTCATACTCATTGCTAACAAAACTAAACAAAAATTGTTTACAAGAAGGACCATTATATATCTGTATATACAAAATAGTTGGAATAGATATACAGCTACTTTCTCTTAATTCATGAGAAGAAAGATCTGTACTAATAATATTTGGACAGGATGTCATGTCTCCATCTTGTACTATGAATAACCACTAAGAAGATAACAATGTGCAATGTATTAATTATTGAAACTATTAGTTGGTTTTGAGACTGTCACATTGGTATTTCTTTTTCAATAAAATTAATAAAAAATCTCATTCTATTTTTAACATTTTTAGTGAGGTTGTTCTCATTCATAAAATTTAGTAATTGATAACCAACAATGAGAAGTTCTAAAAATATAGTGAGAGAATTATTAATTCTTATTTTTGTATTTTATGGAATGATCTATAGGATGTTCAGGGTCTCACTACTAGATTGGACTCATAGTGAGCTGCCTGATTATGGCCTCCTAACAGATGGGATTACAGGTGTACACCACCACATCCAGTCTCAATTGCCCTTTCAGCATTTTCCAGAGGCAGAGCTAGCATGGCAGGCCAGGGAGTCGAAGCCCTTGCCCCTGCACCTGCTTGCAAGTGCTTTATTCCACTGAGCTATTTAGCTAGCCCCTTAAATTATTAAATGTTGAGCTTTAGTGTGAGGGAAATTGTCAAATGGTTACAGGTTGGTCTTGACAGACATTTCTGTTCTATTAGAATTAGATGCACCATCCATTCATAAATAAAATTCAAGAACAGGGTTTATTTTGTTTTCACATTGCAAACCACTTACATTTGCATCAGCCTGAAAAATATATGCTTATGTAAAATTAAATGAATGTTCCACTTTTTCTAAGTGGGAAAAATACAGGAAGCCTTATTGTTTACCACAAATTCAGTAGCTTATTTATAGTCTTACCCTAAGTTTCTTCAAAAGAGAAACATGTAATGATCTAGAGTATAAGTTTCAAAATGCTATCATTATAAACTATATGAGTATATTTAAACTAACTGCATCGCATTGCCTATGGTGGCCTGAAACATTTCCCTACTAAGCACTGTGGGTAGTTCTCAGGTCTGGTTGCACACTGTTCACATGAATATGGATCTTAACACTGGGTGTTCTCATTAACTGAGACATTTTCTATTGAACATAGGTACAAGTTCTTATTTTTCCAGCAATCATACACCAACAGATTCATGTTTAAGTATACAGGAAGAAAGGCAAGATTTCCAAAAAATTACCCAAATTCCATTTCTAAGCACTGGAATATTGTTATCTATTTAGTAAAATAATCTTTGAATGCTGTTTTCATTTATAATTCTTTCCAAAAATTATTTTTTTCCAAAAAATATGTACATCCTGGAAGAATATGAAAGCATGCGCACTACCCTATGATAGCTCAGAAAAATGTTTAGTAAAGTATTGAAAATTGAAATATGTTGCATTTTGTAAGAATGGGGGAAAAAGAAAACAAAAGACAACTTTACCTTTTTCTATTAAGCGGAGATTTCATGTAGGGGAAAAAGAAGCCACCAGCATTTCAAACAGTAGAAAAATATGAATTAAAAGTAGTTTTGTTCATTTTTCTTTGGAGAATTAAAAAAGCATGCTGTGTGAGCTTCGAGTAAGCCAAGAAGTCTCAAGGGTTCAATGGCCAGCGCTGTACAGGGTGCAAGGTTGTTAGGCATCATATTTGGTGGTAGGTTGCAGGTATAGATGCCTTTTTGATGTAAGATCATTTCAACTCATAATGCATTTCTGCAGTCTTAGTTTTACCACAAATTAAGGAGTTGCTCCACATGAAATACTGCAAGTTGTCCACACTTTGGAAAACACAAAATCCCACAACTAAGGAAGCATATTTTTAAGTCAGTATTTTAGTCTTTCAAGCAAAAGATTCACCTGAAAGAAGAAGCTTTATTAATTAAGAGATAACTTTATAAATATTTCCTTAATCCTATTAATTTCATTTTGAGGCAAAATCAATTATTCATTTTAATCAGAAAGATGATTACTGCAAAGCTAAAAATATAATTCCTTTATTGATTTGTATGTGCATAAGCTCAAAATTAATATCCATAGGGGAGATAACAACTTTATTGTTACTGTTCTCTGAGCACATATTCAGATTAGTTTTGGAAATGCTCTAGAATTATTCTGAATGTTAAGCATTTTAGTTTAGAATAATTTCAAATAACGCAACACACCTGAAAGTAATTAATAAACTACCAAATATATAACAAATATTAATTAACAGTTATTTTTATATAGCTAGTTAAATTGACAAAGTATCTAGAGGTCTGCCTATGTATAAATAAAAAAGGGCACTTCTAAATGGAGAAAAACATAATTCTTCCAGGGCTTTTAAAATGAAAAGTTTGTTTTTCATCACTTTTGTAAAATGGTACAGTTATAAACAGTCTCAAAGATCTCACTCATTATTGATGTGGGCATCCTAAGACAGCCAGGATGAAACTCATGCAAAATAATGAGACTTGATAAGTGAACATGTTCATTTATAGCACGACCAAAAATCCTGGAGTTGGAAACATTGACATTGAAACATAGGTGGGAAGGTCAGTGTATCTGCTACCTGTGAGAGGAATTAATCATGTAACATCCAGGAAGGTCAAACATATTTCAAATGTGGAAGCTTCTAGAGCCAAAATGATCCATCTAGTGCCTAAAAACTGATATGAAATCTAGTATTATCTTTTCATTGCCAAAAATCTCTATTGCATTTTATGTATGTTGTAGACATTAAGATTTGTACAAGACAGCAACTCTCTAAGTTGTTCCTATAAGACTCAATTCATACTCGTGGGTTAATGGAGCAGTCATCTGAGGGCCATCAGATTATGATCAGAAGTACTCCTCCCCTAAATTACAAATTCTAAGATTCAGTAAGTTTGGAGGGCTGGCCACATAGCTCGGTAGAAGAAGCACTTCCTGACAAGCACAAGGTCCTGAGTTCAATCTCTGGAATGGCCAAAAAATAATAATAATAATGATAGTAAAAAAAAGATTAAATAAGTTTGGAAACACATTGGATGTTAAATCAATTGTGGGTAGAAATAGCAAACGTTCTAAAGTAAGTTACTTAGTATCAGGCATGAGTTAATCGAGTTTTTCTGAATGAGTGTCAAACATTATCCTGTCATTGGATTTTTTGTCCCTCTTTGTGAATACTACTTCACCATTATAATCATGTGCACAAGCCCAATATTCTTCAGGTCACTGTCTTGGTGTTACAATTACTTGCAATTTCATTTTGAACTTTTTAAGTTTTATCAATCATAATGCTTTTCATTTGTTTTATTTTTTATTTTATGTCAAATATCTCTGAAATCTTTAATACAAAGGCTACCATTGTTTAACATTTGTATTTTTTTACATGATTTTTCATGCTGGAAAAATCAAATGGATACTCAATGGTTCCAGGGTAAATTTTTTTTTTCTGAAAAAAGGCAAAGGCCTACTTCCCACAGAACAAACATGTTCACTTGTTCAAGGCCCTTTTTGTCTTTTGTGATCTGCTTTCTCATGTTTGCTGGACTTGAACATTACTTTGACTGCCTCCAAACCTGACTTCTTGCTGTGCCAGTGTAGTAAGATCCAAGATTTCAGCCTTAATTCAACTATCGCCTGAACCAAGTGATTACAGGTATTTTTCCTGACTCACTCTTGGTCAACTTCCAAGCTTCCTGCAAAGCATTATAGACCTCACAAGATCTCCTGACTCCAAGTGCAAGCATTCTGTCCATGCCAAGAGCCTGTGGGAGCTCTTCAGTTGCTGAAATTTGGATGTTACAACCACAGATTTTTCTACTCGCTTTTCCCTTGCATTTCTATACTGTTTTAACAGTTTATAAATTCTAATTATGAGTAGATTATCTGATTATTTCTCCTTGCTTCTTATACAGTGTGTATAGTCATGGCCTTATGTGCCTCAATTAGTCAAGTCAGTAAAACAAGTGAGACTAAAGATCAGCTAATGTTCAATAATAAGCACACTTCATTAAACATTCTTACATTTTTATGTTTTCTATGTCATTAATCCAGTCTAAAATTAGGTCCCTGATTTTCACCTGCCTTACCTGGACTGAAATACCCAATCATGCATTGCAAAATTATATAAAGCATTTGCTTCATTATAATTTATTGAGTTGACTAATGGATGGATTTGTCTTTTGTAGAACAATCCAGAACGATGGTTCAAATTTAATACTCTGAAGATAAATTACTCGACATAAACACTGGCTTGCTATCTGACTATAGGAAATGTATTTAGACTGTGTTTTGGTTTATTATGTGAAAATTGGTCATGATATGAACTCTACCTCCATGTAAAGTTGTTATAAATGTTAGGATAAAATTACACACACATATAAGGGCCTTCAAGATAGCTCAGTGATCTAAAGTTCCTTCTTAGGCAAGCTTAGGCAAGCGTGCAGGGTCCACAGTTCAATCCCCAGCACCACATACCGTGCCAGCCCTGTCACCAAGGTGGGCTTAGCCAGCCAGCTACACACACACACACACACACACACACACACACTGAGAGAGAGAGAGAGAGAGAGAGAGAGAGAGAGAGAGAGAGAGAATTTATATAAACAAATGTTCAAATTAGCCAGACTAATTAATGCTTTCTATTTTTGTTAGGTGATATTCAGACATGTAAATACACCAATGAAAGATATGATGATTAATCATTAAATACAGTCTATATCTTGAATGTGGACTCAAAAAGACATGCTGAGAAATCAAGTGTGATGAAAACATAAGAATAAGGATGACAACAAAGTTTTTGGCTCCATCAACTTTTTTGGAGAATATAATTTCAACCTCACTGCAGAGAAGGCTACTGCTCTGTAAGTGCAAAGTGCAAGGGGAGAAGAACTCGCGATCCCCGCTGAGCATTAGGAAGTCACTGTTATGCGCTAAACAGAGATGGATTTTCAGCCAGTCATCTAGTTACTTAAAGGTGTTTTCACACTTTCAGAATCAGAAAGATTTTTTTTTTTTTGGCAAAGTCTATAAAACAACATTGCTTAATTTTAAATTTTGAAACTGTCTCTATGTGTGTACTATTATAAAGAACATGTTCCATAGGAGTGAATCTAGAATTTCAAAACAGCCTAAAAATCCTCTTGACAAGAAACTTCTTGAATCAGTCTTGATAGTTTTCCCACTTTTTTGCTATAATTTTGCTGTTTGGTCACAGTGGGGAACACTGTGCAGCACTATGTGATCTTAATGTAACAATGCTACACTGCCACATTAGAAGTCAATTACATTAGAAGCAAATTCTTGTACTTCTGGTTCATACATCCATTCCATCTTTGCTGAAAAGTGATGTATAATTTTCATGGTTTTCCATTTTCCCTTTATTTCTGTGTACTTTAGTTGACTTCCATAATTCTAAAAATTATAACTGATGGCTCTATAATAATACCTGTCGGTTTCCATGTTCTTAAGTATGCAAAGATGCATTTATCAAGGCCATGTTGATCTGTATGAATTCAGTTTTACTAAGATTCCAAACTGAATGGGCAAAAGTACAGGTGAATTCATTTTTCCACTTCATGTAATGTAATACCACAATGTATATCTTTCTGCACTAGAAATATGGATTGTGCATCATAAATTGCAGGCTTGATTCCTGATATACATGTATAACTTTTGAATACACAGTCCAGTGAATGATTCTGCAGAGATTATCTGGCGAGCATGCAGACATTGCTAATACTTAAGCAGTAATCTAGTTTGTTTTATTTTATTTTATTTTGGGGGTACCACGAATTGAATTCAGGATGTTGCACATCCCATGCAGGTGCTTGTGCCACTGAGCCATATTCCTGGCAGTAGTCTAGCTTAAAACAGCCTATTTTCTCGTTTTCCTTAGGTCTCACTTTAATTTTGATATTTTCTATCTTCTAACATTATTATTAATGTCTACTAAGTAGGTGTTTCTATACTTTGTTACCATGGATTTTATTTTAATTATAACTAAAACTTGAAATGCTTCTTGAATGGGTTAATTCCTTATAACAAATAAATGCATGTTTTTTTTCTCCTTTACTGATGCTTTTTGTGACACATAATTATTATATTCATTATGAGGAGTTGGTAAATACACATGAAATATTACATGTTTGAATTGTTTTCTAATCACTTTCCACTCTTCTCCCTTCTGTATCCTCTATCTCTTAGATTCTCCCCCTTCTCTTTCATGTTTTTAACTACATATTGACCACATTCCTGGTAGGGACTTGGTACATGCATGCTACACAATCTACTTTCTTAAAATATCTTATGTTTCTGCTCTTTCTTTCTTGCCACTTGTGTGCAGATGTTTCCCCAAAGCCTCATTCACTCCTAGGTGGGACTTTTCAGAAATGGCTGATCCAGGGTGTACGGCTATAGCTTAAAAGTGTGTGCCTCTTAATTAGCCCATTGATTGGTTTGGCATAGTTCTGAGTGTAAATAATGGAAAAGCCCACTCTGAGCCAGGGTGACCCAACCAATAGTCTCACAGCCTGAATGGAATAAAAGAGAAAGGGAAGATCCATGTAGTTGCTGTTGCTTTTGGCTTTCTGCCTACCTTGCCATGGACTATGTCTCCCCTACTATGCCTCCTTGCCATGTTGCTCAAATGTGGACAGGAATTCCTACACACTGTGAGCCAAGGAAACACTTCTCCTTCTTTTTATATTAATTAGGATATGTTTATAATGAAATTTTCAATTGTTATTTCAAGATTAATCTTGTACAAAATGCTACATACTTTTGAGAAATTATAATACTCTGTAGGGAATTTTTAACACCAAATACTTTTGTGTTTAATGCTACTTGAACCATATCAATTGAACTAAGAGTGATTGCAAAAGAACACAAACAGCTTAAAAACTGCTTACTGTTTTCTCCATAAATCAGATACAAGAAATCTACTGGAAGCACACTTGGACTAATAAGAACTCTAGAACATCATTTTAGCAGGTTCTGGACCTGCTTTCCTGTCTTCCTTCTAACTTGCAATAATAAGTATTATTTTAGATTTTGTTAATGAACTGGGAATTTAAAGACCTCGTCTCTCCCAGTTGGGTCTGTAACCTTAGGGCGTTAGGTGGGAAACATATTCCAGGAAAATCCCCTCATTTGGTGCCCATCTCAAACAAGGCCTCGGACTCTGAGCCTTTGTTCTGAGAGACTGCAGTGACCTTGCCCCTTGTAGGTTAAGTCTCCTCCAGACATCATGGCTGGCTCCAGGTGGCTCTAGCTTCCATGTCAGAAGTCCTGGTGAACATCATGCCAGCAAGTCAACAGCCAGGGTCAGTCAGTGGCCTGGGGCTGCTGGCTTCGCCTGCTCAGCACTCAGCCAAGTGGTCCACTCCGGCCAGCAGCCAAAAAGCCAAAGTTGTGCACTGAGGAGAAGACTGGGCAGGAAGGAAGGATACCAGAGCAACGAAAATAAAATACCAAAGAATCCTTTCTTTTTTGAGACAGGCTTGCTGTATGTAGTTTCCTTCTTCAAGTCATACGTTTTGTCCCAGAAATGAGAAGAGTAAGGCATGCTGCCCTGTCTTTGTGTTCCTTGGCCTCCTTAAGCAGAGCCAAACCTCTACCTCACTGTTTCTCTTTGTCTTTTATTTTGCTCATTATTTATATTTTGTGCTCTTCTGTAAGAGAAACCATGTTAGTTAAGCTTGTGTGTCTGATTTATTTCACTTAGCATTAATTTTTAAATTAAAAGTGGTATATAATGCATTTGGAAAATATTAGAACAAAAATGTAGAATAAATAAGTAAAAAAACTACAGAAGATAAAACATATTTGTGTTAAATACCAATTTTAACAAATTTTTATGACTGCTATTTTTTTTTTTTACAGAACCAGGGCTTGAACTCAGGCCCTTGTGCTTGCCAGGGAAATGCTTATTCCACTGAGCCATCTCCTTGGCCCTGATCAGCTAGTCATAAAATTGATCTAATAACTTGAGAGGAAATGAATGCATGCCAAGTAGATAAAAAGGATGGAAAGTATCTATTTAAGTTTTATACTATAGGGCCTGAGAGGCAGCACAGGGGCATAAGAGCCCGCCTGGCATGTACAAGGTCAAGATTTTGATCCTTGGCACTGCAAAAAGTAAATGAGTAAATAAAAATAAATTTCATACTGTATTTCTAGGTGATGGAAGAAAATATTAAAAAACCTAATAGTTTGGGAAGCAAGCAGCAACATCAAGTTTGCATTGACAACTTCCATCACAAGATTTACTTTTGTGTTGCCACTGAGTTGACTTATGAATTCTCTCTGCTGGAAATCAGCAAGCATATGTACATTCATACAGCTGATCTCTGACAGCTCGGTAGGCCCAAGGATGCAGAGATAGTGGAACAAGTCCAGAGCAAGCAAATCTAAATGATTAAAGAGATAGATACCACAAGGAAAGGTGGCTGAAAAAAAAAAGATTGTGGCCCAGCTACAAAATTGTAAGGTGAGAATGAAAATACTGAATTGTAGAACTGAAAGGAATTCTCTCTCTGGAATTTAATGTTTAGCTTCACCAGGGTTAAGAGATTTACCCAAAGTCAGTTAGACAATGAGAGACAAAGGCAGATCCTTTATTGTTAAGCATCATACATAATTAGGTTGCTTGGACAATAAAATGTTTAAGATATGTAGCTGAAACTAGAGAAGGGAAAGAGGGGTGCGTAGAAGAAGCAGCTTCAAATTTATAGAGCGATTAAATTCTATGCATTAATAGATATTTTTACCAACAAAAACATTTTAAAAATGAAACTAAAATCATAAAATTAGAGACTAAAGAATAAGTATATGTGCAAAATTGTATGATGATAAGCTAAATAAATATCTGTATACGTCACCTATTTGCATGGTACCTGAACAATTTATACTGTCATACATCAAGATGTTCCTATCAAATTATAGATGGGACACATATAACATTTTTATGGAATTTTCTTTTTCTTGGTTATTGTCATAGTCGTAAGCTCTCGATGGATATATAATTTTTGACAGTCTTTATTAAGTGCTTTCTGTCTGTGCTAGGTACTTGGTTCCCCAAAACCATACTATAACTTGGTTGCTAATTAATAGGCATTCCATTAACATTGTGCCAATAAAGTAGCTTAAAATAAGTTCAGAAGTCAAAGTACATAATTTACTGTACAGCATATAATTCAAATGGCTACACCATTTATATGTATGTGTAATATGCATGTAAACACATAACGCCTATATCTACTATATGCTTATATATACATGTATGATTACATACATATATATATATAAATATGAGCATATACATATATCACCTTTAGTCTGATGATAAATTTCCCATCTGCTTCAAACAATAGTAGAGCTCTAATTAGACTAACATTGAAAATTTGATGCAGATATAAATTACAGTTGTGTAATGAAAGATGAAAGAAGATACTTCATTTTATCCAAGTATATTTCCTGAAAATTTCAGCAGTTATACTCCACTTTAGAGTAACTGTTCAAGAGAAAATATAAAGCTTCCCCCCCAGAGGTCCAGTTTGGATTTTAAGTTTACCAAGGTGAGAATGAGATAAATATATATGGAATATTATTCACTCAGAAAAACTATTTGTTTTCAAATAAACCCCCAGTAAATATATAAATATTGCCAGTGATAAAATGACACAGACTGAATAACTTTCAAGACTTTCTCAGACTTTAAAAGTAATTTAAATTAAAAAGCTTTTATAATTAAATACGAAATTATTGAAAATTACCAAGTAAATTTAAATGAAGCCAACTACATTTCAAAACCAAGGCTTATTCTTTATATTTAGCATTGAAATACAACCATCTTAAAATGATCTACATTTAATTTTTAAAGCTCCAAAATCTTGCACCACAAATTTGTGAAATGTTGGGAATCACTTGTTGGTAACTTTAAATTATTTGGTAGTGTATGTATGAATGTATGAAATTTTCAAAAATAAAAAAATTTAGCATAGTGTAATTTTTTAGAAAACTTGGTGTACATGAAGATTTGTATGGAAAAATTCTATGGTTACCATGCTTTTATGTGTTCAAATTTACTAAAGTCTACTAAAAATGCTAAACACTGAGAAATCCTGCCTTTTTCTGTACAATGCCACTCAGGTGCAGATGCACTCACTGTGCTTATAAAGAACGTTTTCCAGCCTTTATTCATCTTGATGTTGATTCAATCAGCAATACCAAAACAAACACTGAAAAAGAATTGAGCACAACTGTTCAGAAGCAGTGAAACAGAATTTTTGTTTATGTTTGCTTTTGTTTTGTGTTTCACATTGATCTAATTCTTTCAACAGCCATTTCTAAGAAAAATCCTTTCTTTGGAATCTATTTCTCATCTCCATGGCATAATTATGTACCATAATTCAGTGCCACATTTTTAACCACATACATGCATTTTTAGGGGTCTAAGCTTGTTTTTAGTGTTAAGTACAAATGGGTTAACTGTATGTGCAGTGGAGACTCCATTACCCCTTAAATTAAGAATCTACTTATTTGAAAAGAGATACTTCACTTTATCCAAGAATAGTTCCTGAAAATAATTTGAGCGGTTATACTACACTTTAGAGTAACTCTTTTTCATTGATGTAAATTACATAAAAAACTAAAAAGCATAATTTTAATTTAATTCTGTTAGTTATTTGGTTTCAAATCAAATAATATAATCTATATATGAATATATTATTAAATTATTCCTGGATTGTTAAATATTCAAACAGATAGGCATGTGCTTTTCATAGGTATTGGATACAGGGTCTCACTATGTTGCTCAGACTCATAGCGATCCTCCTGTTTTTAGCCTCCTCAGCACTGGGATTATAGATGTGCACAACCATGCTTGGAGTCATTGGTCAGCTCAGCATGCCCCAGGGACAGGAACAGTGTGGCATGAAGGACCAGGAATAGAACCCTGGTCCCAGCGCTTGCCAAAGCAGGTGCTCAGTCCCTTGAGCTGTCTCACCAGCCCTCTGCAGGTGCTCCTTGCACGTTCAAAGAGGACAGCCCTTCCAGCTCCACCAGTGAGGACACTCACATTGCTCACAGTTGCTAAGCGATTGCATGACGAGTATCCAAAACATTTCAAACACATGCATAGGGAACATTTCTTCTGTAAATAAATTATTGCAATCACTGTTAGAATGAATGGCTAGCAAGAGTGTGTTTTGATGCAGAGTCAATGGAAAGCAATCATTTGATTCAATATTCCTAGCCCCAGAGTTAGCAATTCAAAAGCAAACTTTCCAACTCAGGAAAACGTGGGCATTCACTACTCTCCCAGAAGAGTGTGAAATCTGAGTATTATTGAAATACACATACATTGTAGCAACCTTTACACCATTATTTGTTGTGCTTTGAAAAATAGAATATTAGTAACCACACTCACATAATTAAATATAAATATGTACGGTGCAAATTAAGAATTGCCTTTTTCTTATTGTCTTTTTGACACAGAGTTTCATTAAGCAGTTCAGACTGGCCTTGAGCTCACTATGTAGCCCATTCTGGTTTCCAAATCACAGTAATCCTCCTGCCTCAGCTTCCAGAGTCCAGAGGTTACAGGCATGTACCACTACTCCTCGCTTAAGCATTATCTTCTAAACCAACCTCTTTCCGGTAATTGTTGTTTTTGTTTTAGTATCAGAAATTGAACTCAGGACCTGTACATGCCAGGCAGGCACTTGTGTCACTGAGCTAGATCCATAATCTAAAACTACTTTAAAAGTGAATGTACAGCTGGGTATGGTAGCACAGAATTGTAATCCCAGCGCTCAGGAGGCTGAGGTGGTAGTATCACCAATAGTTAAAGACCAGTCTGGCTATAAGGTGCGCTCAAGGCCTGAACTGCCTAGCGAGACCCTATCTTAAAAACGACAAAGACAAAACAACAACAACAACAAAACTCAATGGACATCAGAAAAACACCAATGAAAAGCTAATATAATTGGTATAAACCATAAGAAAAGCAGAAATATAATTAATTTTCTAACCTTTTCTTTAGTTTTCAGATGTCTTTGCAAGTCATGCTAAAATAGCATAAAAATATACATAAATATCTTCACAAGTCATGACTGAAACTTTACTCATTTCTCAGGTTATTTTCAGCTTTCTGGCTGATGTTTACCAAGACGTGTACTTAAATACTGTACATCACTACGGATTTTCAACAAAGGATGGTGCTCTTTACACTCTTCCAGACTTAGGAATAAAAATTAAAATTGGTTTTCTTTAACTTTTTCTCTCCTTCAAATCCACAAGAAAATTATGTAAATGCCTATTTTTGGCTCATTCAAAGTGTCTTTATGGTGCATTTACTATGATTTAGTCCCTGCTTTGGTACAAACATTAAAAACTGTCAGTCTCTAGGGGCCAAGGAGATAGCGCAATGCAATAAGTACTTTCCTGATAAGTGCAAGGTCCTGAATTTGATCCCTTGTACCAAATGTGTGTGGGAACTGACAGTTTTTCTCAATTTTCTTTTCTATGACATGGAAAACAGAATGAATAACACCAGTAGCAAAAAAAATTCTCTGCTCTAAATGTTCATAAGTTGCTAGGGCAGTGAACAAATAATAAGGAAAAATTTTAGGTTGAAAAAGTTTTAAAATTATGAATACAATGTTGGAATTGGAAGATGGGTAAAGGAAGCAGAAAAGACCTAGAATAGCAAAAGCAGTCCTGTGCAAAAAAGATTAAAATTCCTGACGTGAAATTGTACTACAAAGCTACTGTGATGAAATCAGTATGGTACTGGCAATGAAATATACCTGAGGATCAGTGGAATAGGTTAGAAGATGCAGAAGCCTCTGTGAACACACTGAGCCATCTGATCTTTGACAAAGGGGCCAAATATGCTCACTGGAAGAAAGACAGCCTCCTTAACAACTGGTACTGGAAAAACTGGCTCTCTACATGTGAAAAGCTAAAACTTGACCCAGGTCTATCACCATGCACTAAACTAAAGTCAAAATGGATTAAAGATCGAAACATTAAAACAGAAACAATCCCCTGAAAGAGAAAATAGGAGGAACTCCTGAAGATATAGGGGTAGACAGAGTCATGAACAAAATTCAAATTGCATGGGTAATACTTGAAAGAATTAACAACTGGGACTTCCTCTTATTGAGTTTTTGCATGTCAAAAAAAAAAATAACCAACAAAGTCAAGACAACCCACAAATTTGGAAAAAAATCTTAGCTAATAAACATCCAGACAAAACCTGCTCTATAGGATTTATAAAGAACTAAAAAAAGTT
Organism: Ctenomys sociabilis; assembly: GCA_004027165.1. Lineage (NCBI taxonomy): Eukaryota > Metazoa > Chordata > Mammalia > Rodentia > Ctenomyidae > Ctenomys > Ctenomys sociabilis. The sequence goes on along the minus strand of PVKA01015619.1, from coordinate 12,536 downwards.
AAGTCCCCAAAATTTAAAGACCCAGTCCAAAAATGGGCATCTGAGATGAACACACACTTCTCAGAAGATAAAATTAGAAAAACAAAGAAATATATGAAAATATGGTCCACATTACTCACTATCCATGAGATGCAAATTAAAACAAGATGCCATCTCACCCCAGAAAGAATGACTATCATAAAGAAATCAACCAACAACAAATGTTGTAGAGGCTGTGGGGAGAAAGAAACCTTTCTCCACTGCTTGGGGGAATGTTGACTGGTGCAACCATATTGGAAATCAGTGTGGAAACTCCTTAAAAATCTAGGACTGGAAATCCCATTCAAACCAGCTGTCCCCTACCGTAAATTGTTCTAGAGGAACTGAAAGCATCATATCATAGTGATTGTGCACCTATGTTTATAGCAGCACAATATGTGATAGCCAAATATTAGAAACAATGTAGATGCCCACCACCTGAGGAATGGATGAAAAAGATATGGCATTTTAACAATTTTATAGTATTACTCAGCTAGAAAAAATGGTAAATTTGAATCCTTTATATTTAAGTGAATTCCACTTGAAGGTATACTCATAAGTGAAACAAACAAGACCCACATGTGTAATTATCATATGGTCTCCCTAGTATAAGAACTCATAAGAATAAATAAAAATAGAAAGGTATAACAAAAATAAAAGTGAAGAGAGAAATTAAGGGTTAAACAATGAAGAAAGGGCAAGGAGAAAAGCTAGGAAGCATACAGAGGCAAAGCCATGCATTTATATGCAAAAGATGGTTGAGGCAGTGATCCTGAAAGTCTTCAGGAGGTTTTGAAACTAGCAATTAATTGGTAGGATTCTCACCCTGAACTAAATATATATATATATATAATATATATATATATATATATATATATATATTATATATATATATATATATATTATATATATATATATATGCTGATAGCTGTGAAGTAAGCAACTGCACTGAGGTTAGCAAAGTGTAATAGTAGGGTAATGCTTGGAATGTCTATCATTCTGGTCTTCTAAATACATACTACTTGTCATATCATAGCAATTACTGCAATACTGCCTTTCAAGTAAATGTTTTTTTTTAAAGTAATAAATGAAGACAAGAGACAAGAAAAGAATGTCATGTGACTATACTGCTACAATGCTGTATATGGTTAAATTTCTAAATTTCTGTTTAAAATATGCAATTGTTTATTCATATTTTTAAAATATTTTTTTATTTTTTCTCCATATTCTGTAGGGTTGTAAATTTTAACATATCAATACCTGATAGAAAGGTATTGATATGTTAAATATGCCTGTTCCATGTTATGTCTAAGATGTTTGATATTCAGACGGAAAGTGAGGTTAAGGTTACCTTCCTATGTTGTAGGGTAATAATATCATTAAGCTTCTCTTCTGACAGGTTAACAACTTAAGTTTGAAGACCAAATATTAGAGAAAAAGGAGGGCTACAAGGACAGCCAACATTTTTGCCCTAGCCTTTCAAGGTCAATGGGGATTCAGGACACAAAAGAACCTGTACTGTAACATCACATAACTCAGTTGTATCCCAAATTTACTGATCAAGGAGATTATGGGGCCAGAGAGGAAAGTGTTCAATGATGTAGAGTGTGCCTAAGGAAAGTAACATGGAGAAAAAACATTCCCTCGGTCTTTCACAGAAAGCAAATTTGTCAGGCAATAGCTTTGACTCATCTACCTGGATGATACTGAGAAAGGATCTAAAAACAGCTGTACAGGGTTTCAGGGTAATATCTGAGGGGATATGACTCGCCTTGGCAATACAAAAGCTACATATCTTGTCATATAGGTCTTGCTTTATTTTGGTCTTAATCATTCAGCAGAAAAGTATAAAAAGAAGGTATAGAAAGTAAAGCCATAGTAATATGCTGAGCTGTAAAAGGCTCAAATCAACAACTTCTGACACTGACAGTCTTATGGATAACCCACTACCATCATGGACTACTGGACTATATTGGATTGTGTCGCTGAATTCATGCACCTACAATATTTAAATGACAATGGAATACTCATCTCTGACAAAACTAAACAAAAAAAGGCAATACAAATGAAAGACCATTTTGTATGTATGTATGCAAAATAGTTGGTATAGATATATAGCTACTTCCTCTTAATTCAATGAGAAGAAAGATTTGTACTAATAATGCTTGGACAGGACATCATGTCTGTATCTCGTACTATGAATAACCACTAAGAACAATATGCAATGTATTAATTACTGAAACTGTCCTATTAATCAATTTTGGAACTGTCTCCTTTTGTTTCTCAGTAAAATTAATAAAAAAGGATGGAAAGAAAGAAAGATGAGTAAAGCAGAGATTGCCAAAGAACATTAGGACAAAGAACTCCCCAAAATCTAGTCGTGTTGGCTTGAAGTAATGTGGAGAATTGTAGGAAATATAAACCTCATTTTAGGTTAAAGTTTGAGCAATAAAACGTTAGTTGGAGAGGTAAATAATGCTCATATTTTAAAGAAGTTTTTGCTGTATCAAGGAGTTTTATTTATATGTTCTATATAAGTGGGAATCACTGCATCATTTTGAATGGTGTACTTGGATAATAGAATCTGTGTTGGAACATGTTTATTGAAACAATCCTGGTTTCAGTTCTAATGTCTTAGGTGTCATCGTGTCTTTCCTTGCGGTAACAAAGTGTTGAACAAGATGTCACTGACTTTCTCATACATAGCAGAGCACTGAGGCCACCACTCAGGTCACCCTTAATTCCACAGGAAGAGGCGGATGCAGAAGGTCGCAGCTGCCTACGTGCTCTGTACACTTGCCTGGTGCGGTTGACCACCTCTGTAGCCAGCCTGACTAGCCTGAAAAGCTCCACGGCATCACCACTTCGGTGAATTCAAAACTTTCATGGGTTTTCCCCTCCTGATTGCACAGGCCAGCCAACAAGAGTTGTCTCCTGGCTCTTGGAGAAGGGAGAGAAAAGAAAAGCACTTTGAAATAGTTCAGCAAGTTCTCCATGATAAAAAAACCTATTCTGAGAAGAAGGAATCTCCCACAGCTGTATCTCCTTGACAGAGTGGGAAATTTTCAACCTCCTAATTAGGGCCCTTACTCATGTATGGGGATAAGGAACTTAAAAAACACCCCCCAAAAGTCAAAGTTCACAATACATACCCCATAGCACTGTAATCAGTGCATAGAATGCATCTTCTCCACCACAATTTACCAATATCAGAAATGAAGCAGCAGTAATCACCGCTGATTCCACAGGCATTGGAAAAAAAAAATATTAGCGGATACTGTGAGCAACTCTGTCCTAACAGATCTGTAATGTAGATAAATAAAACATTTCCTTGAAATGCTCTATGAAATGCAGCACGCTGTAAATGGGGATTTTGCTTCGTTTCCTTGGGTTTTTGCTGACTCAGGGAAAGAAAGATGGATATTATTGCTTAATTCATGAAAGAAAGGTAAAAAGGCCAATAAATCACTGGAAGGAAGGCAAGTAAATATTAACAAGGAAGAATGATAGAGGAAATTTTGGCATGGAAGGTTCAAGGCTGCTATGTAGAAGTAACGCGCATTTCTATTTATTCTAAGAATGTACCTACTTGATGTTGTGTGTTTTGAGATCTATTCGAGTGATCTTGTCTTTCGATGTGGCTCATCCACCCACACTTCTGCGCATGCCCTGACATCAGAATCTCAGTTCTAAGTAAATTTTCTCGGACAACACATTCCTACCTCCCTGGCTTAGACACTCTCATAATATTTTGATTTCTGAATTGAGGCTAGCATTTCTAGGCAAAAACTTTTAGCAACACTCATTCTAAATTTTTACTCATCATCTCTTTGCTGTTCTTTCTTATAGGTAATATCTTTTCTGAGTGTCCATGAAAAATTGTCGCTGTCGTTCATGAGGGATTCTATTTCCACCAAAAGATATTATGCTCACCCTCATCGTTCTACTAACTCCGCATAAGTCTGAGTGTGGTAAGAACCCTGCATGCCTTACACCTTAACTTGGTACCAGAGCACTCACTAATCCAACGTGTTCTTGACTAGTGGGTGCCAGGGCTAACCCTGAGAAAGGATTCTCATTTAGGAAATGAGAATCATTTAGGAAAAGCGGAGTAATCAAGTTCTGACAACTAATTCTTATAAATGTTATCCTCAATTATTCTGAATTAAGGATAAAAGTGAAAACATTTCTTCCATAAAATTATTTTCAGCTCAAAACTAGGTGTGAGCATTTTTAAAATAGCCCTTTATTAAATGTAAAGAGAAAGATAAATTAATACTAATATTAAGATGATATTCAAATCCTTTGGATCAAAGGAATTTCAGAAAGAAATATTTTCAAGTATTAATATAATTATACTGTCACTCTTAGAGTGTGATTTGAAAACTATAATTGAGATGAATTGGCCTACAAAACTATAAGATAAAGCTAATCATTGCACTTGCCTCACTATGTGCATACCTCTTTTTGTATCCCACCTTTACCATTAAAAGATCTAAATATGAATATTTTTCTGTACTTTATGTCCTAGTTGGCTGTTCTCCAAATACTATTGCTAGGTCGAGGAAAAGTTGTCCATTACAAATTTTCTGAGAAACTCCAAAAATAATTTTTAAAAAACTGTTGGAAATTAGCTTGCTCATAATGAGTATTTTGAAGATTATTAAAATGAAACAATGTAATGTATCTGTACTCATTACATTTGTAGTACTTCTGAGGATTCATTTTGGAAGAGTCCAGTGTATAAATATAGATAGACAGACAAACAGACATACGGATAGATAGAGATGTCAGTAAGACTTTCCCCAACTTTTCAATTTTATGCTAAAGAGAGAAGCAGGTTGTTCAAACTAGTAAAGTACAGCAAACAAATTAATATAATATAGAACATATAACATAATAGAACTGTGTCTTTTAAACATTGTTTTATTATCATTTTAAAAAATAGGAATATAACTTTTTCTTTGCAGCACAACAAAGTTAGATTTGAGGGCATATATATTCATTCACAAATCATGTTTTAATATTAATATTTTGCTACAGTTAAAGGAATGATGTTGTCTTGTTTATAACAGTCCACTTACATTAAACATTTAAAAATCTATGAGCTTTTTAGATCTCCAAGTTGAAATATTTTAATACTTTATATAAATAGACATTGAGGCCTTCTTTGATCTGAATTCATTCTAATCATAATTCATCTTATTGAGGAATGACATTGAAAGATATCTGTCACAATTAGTTCTTAACATCTCACATGTAAGCTCATAAACCCCCACGTGGGTTTGTCTGTGACAGTAATCCTTTGCACTGTGAGCTTTTTAACATGTAACATCTAATGATTTGGAATAGACACAACTAACCCTTAGGTTTACTATCCTGCACAATTCCTCAAACCCTAAAGGAGGTTAGTAGAATGCAAAGAGATGCATTTGTAGCAGGTAGATGTCCACATAAGTGGTGATTCCCATTTTGTGGTCCCTTCCTCCATAATGTCAAAAGGTACTACTTATCAAAATGCCTGTGAGGGCTTTGCTTTCACCTTAAAATGAGAAGATGCACTAATCTCATTCCAAATCTGTCATCTCTTATGATCTTGTTTGTTGTTAATCGCAGTGTGAATGTCCTGAACTGTAGCCATGTTTCTCACTTTCACACTGCTTTGAATCAGTCTCTGCCTCCTATAAAATTATTCTATGAAATGTCATGAAATTTTCCTCTTCCTGAGATTTTTCTGTAACTTTATTCCTTTCCCCAGGTCTTGCTTGTACTATTAACTTACAATTTCTGGGTGTTGATTTTCTCATCATAGTAGAAGTGATGGTAAGGGGCTGGACAGACAGCTCAGTGGACTACAGTGCCTGCTTCAACAGAGCACAGCCACCAGGGTTCAATCCCCAACCTGCATTGCCAGCCCCGCTTGTGTTATGTGCTGAAAGGGTGATTAATATCAGGCATGGTGGCAGGTGCTATAATCCCAGCCCTTAGGAGGCTGAAAACAGAATCACTGTGAATCATATCAATGTAGTGAGACCCTGTAGAACCTGTAGGCCTTGTACTAAACACATTTTAAAAAAAAAGTAATAGCAGAAATTCAGTTCTCTTTCTTATCCTGCAAGATGGTAGATCAATAAACTGAGAAGCAAGACACTAAAATGAATAAACCCAAAGCCAAGAAGGCATTTGTCACCTTAAGATAAAAAGATGCACTAATGGCTCTTTTGTCAGTGGTACTTGTAAAAAGGGTAAGGAGAAGGCAAAAATATCCAAGAAGGGACAGCTCCACTGCAGGTGAAATCCTGTCCTGATTAGAGGAATTGGTAGATACTCCTTATCTGCTATGTATTCCAGAAAGGCTTTTACAAGAGAAAGCACAAAGCTACTAAATCAAAGGTTGAGAAGAAAAAGAAGGAGAAATTTCTTGCTACAATCACAAAGCCAGTTGGTGGGGACAAGAATGGAGGTACCCTGGTGGTTGATCTTCAAATAAATGCCAGGATACTACCCTGCTGAAGATGTGCCCTGAAAGCTCTTGAGCCATGGCAAGAAACCCCTCAGTCATCATGTGAGGATACTTCGAGCTAGAGTCACTCCCAGCACCACCTTGATCATCCTCACCAGGTGTCACAGAGGTAAGAGAGTGGTCTTCCTGAAGCAGTTGGCCAGTGGCTTGCTTCTTGTGAATGGGCCTCTCTTAGCCTTAATTGTCTTCCTCTACGAAGAACACACTAGAAATTTGTCATTGCCACCTCTACAAAAACTGACATCAGCAAAGTGAAAATCCCTAAACGCTTCACTAATGCTTACTCCAATAAGAAGAAGCTGTAGTAACCCAGACACTAGGAGAGTGAGATCTTCAACACCAAGAAAGAGATATACCAGATTTCAGAGCAGTGCAAGGTGTATCAGGAAGCAGTGGACTCACAGATTTTAGCAAAAATCAAAACTTCCTCAGCTCTGGGGCTACCTGCAATCTGTTTTTGCTGACAAATAGAATTTATCTTTGTAAATTAGTGTTTTAAATTTCTAAGAATCTAATCAAATAACTGACACATTTTTTTTAAAGGAAGAAGTAATGGCGTATTCGGAACAAGATTCAACAACATTGTACAATGAAGGGAAGAGACCTGCCAAAGGTCATGATGGTCTCTAGGAACTCAGAAAGGTCAGGAGAGCAAGGACTCTTTTCTAGGCCCTTTAAAATAAGAAGCTCCTTCCAACACCTTAAGTTTTGGGGCACTGAATTCCAGTCAGACGCCTGGCTTACATAGCTTTAAATTCAGTACTACAAGTGCAAAGAACTAAATTCTGCCACCCACCTGAATGAGCAAAGAAACAGCTCCATTTGAATCTCTGCGGGTGAGGGGGAAATCAGCATTGTTGAGACTACACACTTAGCCCAGTAAAAATCTGTATCATGAATCAACTTTTCATTTCTCTGCTAAGACATTAAACACCTGACAATGTATTAAGGTGGTAATAGGAAGCTATTGCCACAACAGACACGGACACTTCTAATTCTGCACAATGCACAGTTTCATATCTATTTTAAAAGCACACTGTTGAGATGCCTCAGGATTTTCCAAGATGATAGCTGTTAGATATTGTATTGATTTTCATCGTTATATAACAAGATACGACAAGTTCACTGACTTAAAACATTTATTAAGTCTCCTGTTTATTGGTCAGGATTTTGGGAAAGGTGTGGTTGGATTTGCTGCTTGCAAACCCTAAGGCTGAAATCATGGTGTTTGCTGGCCTCAGTTAGCCTTTGGAAGTTTCACTGAAGGAATGTGCACTTCCAACCTCATTCACGTTCTTGACAGGACAAATTACTTCATGGCTGTGGGGCTGAGGTCCTAATCTAATGCTGGATATTTTCATAGTTTTACCTTCTCTTCTCCGCTACAAAACACCCTCTGCTCTAAAAATTTAGCAATGCAGATGTTCCTTTATCCCGGATGTCTTTCACTGCCTTAATTCCTTCAATCAAGAACATTTCATTAGAGTTAAAATATTTTTATGTTAAAGAAAAAGAAACAAAAAGCATAAAGCAAAATTCCAGAATAATATAAGAAGGTAACAATGCTTAATACACTGTATACTGTCATCTTTGAAACAGTTATTCAGAGTATGGGATGTCAACATTTAATGTTCCAAACAATAGCAGCACAAATTTATGTTTTCACTGAGTTGAGAGAAATTACTAGAATAACTATTTTAATTGTCATACATGGCATATATATATTTTTTTCTTTTGCTTTTCCTTTTGTTCTTTTTTCCATACTCCTAAACCAGATTCTCTTTTTAATGAAGTGAGACCTTAAAATGTACTGAACCAGAGGAAAGAGAAACTAGTTCAATACACTTTAAGGTTTCACGTGATTAGTTCTGGCTCACTAGAAGGCTACACTTAATTTAAGGTCAACTTAATTAGAACTGCCAAATGCTTGCTACAATACCTAGGAGAATTTTTTGTTGAATTAGCAAAGAGAATGCTATAGCCACTAGGGGACACGCACCATGCGGTCATGTTAGAATTACTTCTATAGTCTTTGAAAGTCTAGAAAGACATATATTTAAAATTTTGCAGTTTAGCATGGGGAATTACATTTTTGTGTAATGTTTAAGATTTTATAGATACGTTTTTGGCAAGAGTTTTATTCAAATTTTTAAAGTTTTATTTTAATTTTTTTTTTTTTTGTATTTTTTTGTCTTTTTGAGACAGGGTCTCACTATGCAGTTCAGGCTGGCCTCGAGCTCACTTTGTAGCTCAGGCTGGTCTCGAACTCACAACAATCCTCCTGCCTCAGCCTCCCGAGTGCTGGGATTACAGGCATGCGCCACCACGCCCGGCTTATTTTAATTTTTAAAGTTTTTAAAGTTTTATTCAAATGTCCCAAATACCACTCATTTAAATTATGTACTAAGTTAACATCTATGATGAAGATAGATACATACTCTCTACTGCACATAAAATTATAAACATATGCTAATATCTTGCAAATCCCAAATGCCACCTGAATTCCACAAGCAAGAATTATTTGGTTTTTTCTATCAATACCAAATCCAGAAAAATCAGGATGGATAAAAATATATATCCAGAATTATTGCTTTCTAAAATCTCATTCCTTATGAATTAAGTGGCTTTGAACAATTCAGTAGAAATTTAGGTTGAAAACATTGTATTGCTGTTCCCTCTTTATAAAGATGTGAAACCACAAGATTGAACAACCAACTTGTTTGTCAGATACTCTTTGGTTATGTACTAGATAATGTAATCATGCATAATGATGTCAGCATTTTCATCCAGCACAGGAGACAATTTCTTCCTACTTGTACTATCTTGAAGCACAAGCTGGTCATACTAGTCTTCAAATGGTTGCACGTAATGTGCCGGCCCTAAAAAATATTCCTCTGGGCTAAATAGTGTTTTAATCTGTTGACAGCATTTTAATTTTCTTCTTCTGAAGAATCTCTAAAGGAGACCCTGTGGAGAGAGAAAGCAGGTCAAGAGGAAATTAAAAGTGAAGATCTTGCTTTTTCACAACCAGAATAAATCTGTTAATTATGCCAACCCAGAAAAAATGTAGACAATTTTAATTTACAAACTGCTGAAAGCTTGCTATCACATAAATTGATTAGCAGTACTTGCAATCAAAGGCTGTGGATTAGTAGTTAATTTGTGGAATCAATTAATAAGAGATTTATCAAATATATTTGCCTCCAGAGAATGACAAATCCATTGCCCTGTATTCCTGAAGATAAGGAACCGTGTGCCCTGGAATGCAGTGATTCCTGGGGCTATAGCTCTGTGTTTTTCTGATTTCTTTCTTCAAGAAATGTATTCTGAAATATCTAGACTTATTTTTCACCTTTTATGTTCATAATGTTAGTGCATGATGTGTAAAACTATTTATCAGTTGAATATTTTATATTAGCATTTTATCAGACTGTTTGCCCTGGATATTTATATCTAATTGACCTAAGACTGAATAAATGTTTTTTTCCATACTAATAAAATCATAAGTAGCCTAAGAATCAATTATCTGTTGTAATATTCAAGCCAAATTATTTTCTCGAATTTCAAAATTAAGACCCGCCTAAGCCTTGTCAATGTGCAGTTTCATATAAATCACTAAATTATTTAGTACACTATTCTAATTTATAAGGTATTTTAAAAACGTTAGTATGTGGGCTGGCAAGCTGCTCAGCGAACTAAGTGCTTGCTTAGGCGCGATGTACCGCGCCAGCCCCACCCTCGGCACGCTGAGCCCGCGCTGGGACTGGCTGTGGTGGCACAAGCCTATAATCTGAGTGCTGGGGAGGCTTAAAATGAGGATCAGTGCAACTCTAAGCTATGCAGCAAGACCCTATACCAAATAAATAAAAATAAGAAAAAAATTGGTGTTGTACTGTTGGACCACATTTTAATACATTATTGCAGTAAGCTCCTTAAAGCTGCATATTTTAGTCTATTTTTAAATTGTGTCATAATCTGTCATTACATTACGTAGGATTATCATGCCAAATAATCTTACATTATGGCATCTGATTATCCATTTAGAGGAGATAGAAAACTATTAATTGGTCTGCAAAAATATATTCAAATATATTACTAACTTATTTTAAAACTGTATAATAAATAAGTATTATCTGTGTTATCCTTTCCAAGAAAAGACAAATAGAAAAGAGAAATACCAAACAGGTACATTTTCCACTCCCATCTCTTTTCAGTACAGATAACTTAGCCAGTGTCTGGTAGAGTCAGTTAAGCTTTGTGATAGTTAAGTCATCATTTTAAAAAGTCATATTTATTGTGTTATGAAGCAACAAAAGCACCATCACATTTCTGTTTATTGCCCATTTTTCTTTTTCTTTTGGAAAATAATTTAACAATGTCCAAAAGAAGCTAAAACTTCTATGAAATTTTCAGGCCTAATACAAAGTCATGTCTTCTTGTGTGTGTACACAAGTACTTCCACAACAGTATTGTATAATTCTGGTTGCTGGCTAAGGCAGCAGGAAAGAAGTTTTAACACCAGACCTTTCCCCTTTTCAACTCATGTTTAAACAGTCTTTGATCTCATATCATATGCTGATGGATCTAAATAACCAACCCATGAGTTAAGATTTAAAATAGGAATATTTTAAAATCAGGTTCTATTCACTTTAAGAAAGATTTATATTAGTTGAGATCTCTTTATTGCTCACCCACATGTCACATGCAGTACATAATCTTTCTCAATGTATGTGAAAATATTTAATAAAAGTTGTGTATTGATGTTTATGCTCAGCCAAGCTGGGGGTAAGAAGAATAAACTTTATTCACCTACCAGAAACAATATTTTTTTTAAAAAAGGAAGAGGAAAAAGGCCAAAGTATATGAACAACATAATAGTAGTCCACTCTTATTTACAGTTTCACTTTCCATGATTTCAGTAAGCTATGACTCAAAATTACTAAACAAAAAAATTGTGTGAATAAGTAACTCAAAATTTTAAGTTCCAAGCTGTTATGCATAGAATCATGAGAATCTCAACCTACCTCACCTCCTAAAGCCTCTCCCTTCATCCAGAGTATTTGCTGCTCAACTATTAGTCTCTTGGAAGCAATCTTGGGAATCCAAACGTCTATCTGTTGCAATGTTGGTGTTCAGATAACCTTTATTTTACAGTTACCAGAAAGGATCACAGTAATGATGTGGGCAAATTAAAATATGGCAAAAGGAAGTCTGAAAGTGCTTTGCTTAAGGACAACATGAAAATTCTTAACTTACTGAGGCCAGAAATTGTTTTATCTACAAGACAGTGGGGGAAAAGACATTTATGTGAGCTTGTTCCACATCTTATTGCAAATGTTTTGATGACAGGGAATCATAAGTGCTTAGGTATGATGGAGAGAAGTGCTTTTGCTAGTGGAAGACAGGAGCAGAGATTGAGGACCAAGGGACAGACACACATTGCATCAGAAAGTGTGGGCACCACTGTATGGTACCGTAGGCACTGAATGGGACATGCCCAACGTTGTCTATAGTTGCAGTATAATATGTTGGGCAAAATTTACATTTGATGATTTTGAACATCGCTTTTTCTGTATTTTAAAAAGAAAGCCTATGCACATGGGGGAATGCACATGGGTAAATCCAATTCATAAAACAATATTTTCTTGTCTAGTAAACTTAAACTTATATGTATCCTAACTATCCCTAATAACCATCTGGAGAAAAGTATCTGTATATTGATGTAGACACAACTGTTGATATGGGTGCTATTACTCATAATATGCAAAATTTGGAATAATCTGTGTTTTGTCAATACAGGTGAGCTCCAAATTTTCTGAGCAAGGAGATTGTGGAGCCACAGAGGAAAGAGATTGAAGTTCTATAGTGTGCCTGGGGAGAGTCACATGAAGAGAAAACTTTCTCTCAGGCTCTCACAGAGAGCAATCTGGTCAAGCATTGGCCATGACTCATCCACATGGATGACACAGACAAAGGAACTACAGAATAATGTACA
>PVKA01015618.1:0-37000 GCA_004027165.1 Ctenomys sociabilis | reverse complement strand
TTTATCTCTCCTTTGCCTATAGTCAAGCCAGTTTTCCTGTTTTTATCAAGTGTTTGATCAAGTTTCAGATTAGGAAATTTATACTACTTTAAGTAGACAATAAGGATAGTATTTAGTTGCTGGAAAGGTCTTGTATACTTAGTAACACCAGTACTACAGCAACAAAACCATTATTTATTTACTCAGAAAAATAAATTCTAAATTCACCCAACTCCAATGAGAACATTTTGGCTATTTTTCTTGTGAATTATTAAGTTTTATTATTGCCTGGTTGTATTGAAACAGTCCTATTTTGTATCATCTGGGTTTCTTTTTGCTGGTATCTTCCTCTGTGGGCCTTCGATTTCATTAATCTCATTAATCGCAACTTTTTCAGAAGGCACTAAGGCACATTTTCAAAGAACCATCAATTGTCACAGACAGAACACAATGACTCATTGAAGTTTCATGTGTTGCTCTTTTTTGGAACTACCAGAGATTTTGGAACAGATTCCCCAACCTCATCTCCACCCAAGAGTGAGATGAAAAACAGCAAAGTTTTCCTTTCTGTGGGGCTTGTCAATAATATCATAGCAGCTTATCTTATACCCGATTCACGAAAGAGCGGAACCAAAGCTCAAGATGTAACTATTATCCTTAAGGTCACTAATAAAGTCAGAAGAGAACTTGGATGAATGTACCCACATTTCTTTCCCTAAAAAACCTCCATAATGGGTCAGCTTGATAGCTCAGTGGGCTAAAGCGCCTGCTTAGGCAGAGCACAGCAGCTGGGGTTCAATCCCAGGCCTGCTGGCCATGCCAGCCCTGCCCCCAGGGCACCCTGGGACCCACTGAGACTGGGTGTGGTGGGGCACACTTGTAATCCCCATGCTTGGGAGGCTGAAAACAGGTGGATCACTATGGAGTCCCATCTGCGTCACTACGAGTCCCATCTACGTAGTGAGACCCTATAGACCCTGTCCTAAATACAGAGGTGAAAAAAAAAAAAAAAAAAAAACCTCCATAAGAACTCTATAATATATCATCTTTGTAGTCTGCTGTTGCACTTTTCTACGTATCTTCATTGGACAATGTCTCAGAATCATCACAGGAAACTGGCAGTGACTATCCTGTGGGACCCCAGAGTGTATATCCTTTGGTCTGTGCAGGCCCTGAAATCAGAGTAGATATGGCCTCATGCCTCTATCTAGGTACAGGGGTCCCTCACTTATCATGGAGGTTACCCACGAGGTAAGTGAAAATCAGCAAAGTAGCAACATTACATTTATTTTAGTATTTATGATTTTTAAAGGCTTTATAAGTCCTTCCCACACTTCAATAAACTTTTCTCACACTTCTAAAAACATTTTTAATGTTCTTAACCGTTTTCTAAACTCATGAACCTAGGTAATTTTAACAACATACATTTACAGTACTGCAAAATTCTGCAATATAGCAAAAACTCCATGATAAATAATTTAGATTAATATTTTTTGAAAACTCACTAAACATTGAGTTCACAAAAGTCCACTGCAAAATAGCAAGGGATTCTGCATTTGGTTTTAGAAAACTGAATCTATTGAGTGAAGCTTTTCCATCAGAGTACTGATTCTTTGGAAACTATTATATTCATTCAGCCATAGTGTGTGCTAGGCGTGGAGACTAAAGGATTTCTCAAGTGGAGAACCTTACCACCACTGTCTTTTCCCTGAGCTATTTGTGGTAACAGAAATTACCTGGGATTTGTTTAGATGTTCAGTGAATGATAACTTATTATTTTATTAAGTGGTTAGAGTTTGACTCTAAGGAGGTTTGAGGCCTTGAGGTGTGCTTGCCAACCTACTACACATAACTTTACTCCTAGATTTTAAGGATGAGAAAGACTGCACCATTGCTTTTCTCCCTGAAAATTAAATAAATTGGTAAAACTTTAAAATTATTTTTCCAAAACTCTTTACTTGTATGCTGTTTATTTTCTGATATTTTAAAAATCCTTTCATAGTGAGCATATGTTGCTTACATCACTGTCAAATTTTTTGGGAGTCAGAAGATAAGTGGGCAGTGGTTTTATGCAACAAAGGCTTCCTTTGTAACATTGAAAGTGCCTTGTGTACCTTCAGAATGACCTTGAGCTGGACTGACCCAGACCTATGAAGGTCATTATCCTTCCATCTTTAAGCCAAGCAGTAATGGTTGTTTGGTTTAGATTCTTTTGTCTAAGGAATGGTGCATGTCGAAAGCTAGTGCTTGCAAAAAAAAAAAAATAATAAATAAATAGTAATAATAATAATAAATAAAAGAAAGAAAGCTGGTGCTTGCTTCTTACCTTTGAAACAATTGTATCACAGGGCTGAGAGGACAGGGGTGGGAGAGGACCCAGTAGGTTAACTGGGGCAGGGCTGCATAAAAATAATCATTTCAAATGAAACCTGAGGGCTTTGTGGCTACTTGGATTCCATGGCACAAGAGCCCAAAGTGAAGTACTCCCAGACTCACCCCCAGCCTTGCGGGTATTACCTAAGAACCCTACCACTGAAGGGTGGACTTTAGAACTTTACATAAGTACTGCATTAAAATTGGTGGGGAAGAATTCTGGCTCTCTGTGAGATATTTTCTCTACCAAAATCAAAAGTTTTGGATTTAGGCCAAATGAGGTGGCATGTGCCTATAATCCCAGCACTCTGGGAGTCTGAGGCAGGAGGAGGGTTGCAAGTTTGGGCCAGATGGGGCCAAATCACAACATAGTAAGATGTTATCTCAGAATTGAAAAACAAAAAAAGTAAAAACCCTTAAGAGAAAGACTGGGCATATAACTCAGTGCAATGGCCTAGTTCAATCCCCAGATTATATTCAATATAATTATTTTATATTTAGTATTTTATACTATATTCAAAATTTATAATTATATTCAATATTAATATTCAAAATTATAATTCTTAAAAATTATAATTATATTCAATTATATAGTATTATTTTCAAAATTATATTCAATATTTTACATTATGCTTTACTTTATATTTACAGAGCATTCCCATCCACACTGTTTTTTTTTTTTAACTTAATCTTGAGAAATAGACATTGTCATCTACATTTTATTGATAAGGTTTAAAGAAACTAAAAAATAGATTGCTAATAAAGATCAGAATTCTGACATTCCACCCATATCATTAGTCATTTCTCAAAAGCTTTTTTTTTTTAACCTGGAATATGTTAGTTGCCCCCAAATGTCGTTTCCCCAAAGTAGCAAAAGTTTTGATCATGTCAAAGTACTCTTCAAAAACTTTAATGACGGGGGCCAGGGAGATGGCTCAGTCTTTAATGACATATTGCCACCTTTAAATGACAGAAATCCAAATTTAGTCAGTATTTTAAGGTAACATTATATAGTGGGATTGGAATCAATAATATAATTCAAATGTGCGAACCTTTCTTAGCCTACTTCTTCATCTGTGAATGTGTCAATGACAAAGCATCTTTAGTCAGTCTTGCAAGTATTAAACGCAGTAGGTCAAGCACAGTGGCCGGCATCAACAGGAATCCAATCAATACAAGTTTCCCTTCACTTTGGTTCCCACTGGCCTTTTCTGTTACCCCCCACTTCTTCCTTAGGTGAACTCTGTACATACTACATTTAATTGTTCTTTTTCTTTAATTGTTCATCTTTTGAGCTTGTTCCTTCCCCATATTTCCCCCTTCCTCTGAAGAGCCTTCTTTCCAGTGGTGTCCTCTTATATACTCCCTCAGCTTTAATACAAGATGGATTAAATAAGTAGAATAATGTTCACTCCATATGCCATGATTTTCTAAAGAAGGGAATTATTGCTAATAAGTCTTCATAAGCTCATCTTTTGCAACAGGGTCTTGAATATACCTTCTGTAATATATTTGAGGGGCCAGGTGTCACTTGGGGAAGGACCACAGGTCATTAGCTAAATATCAACAATTGACTGTTTCCCATCCTAGTCTAGCATATAGATTTATATTTGTAATTCCCCCAAGAAGAGATCCAGCCATCCCTCTTAATTTTATTAATCCATTCTAAACTGACAGATGTTGTGATGAGCCTTGAGCTCTTGGGGATTCTTGTTTCCTCTCTGATTAAAAGATGAGTTTTCTTCTTAAACCCAAGGGTCTAAATCTACAGCCCCTCTCTTCTATACAGTGTGTTTGGATGCCAGAAGTAAACTCGTTATTCTCCATTGGTTACTGAAAGAGCTTTTCAGTATTTGATCCTCTTGAATACTCTAGTGTGACACAGAAGAGTTCTATGGGGCTAGTTCAGCAGCAGTGCTGGGAACGTTATATATACTTAGGTAATAGTACAGTCATTACTATTATATACTTTATTATTTTGAAAGAGTCTGCAGAGTAAATAGATGTCAGAGAACTAATCTGTGTTGATTTCTCTTCTTCTCAAGAGAATTTGAAAGCATTGATTTTTTTAAGCTGGGTAATGATCCCAGAGTTCTGGTCAGTACTCTAATACAGTTTGTGTTTTCTTCTTTCTTATTAGAATTCAGTTATTTTGAAAGGATAATAACTTCCACTTCCTACCCATAGGTTGAGAACATCATTAGATGACCTATTTAGTACTGGAGAAGCTGAGTTTGTCTATGTTACAGTTTTTTCTCAGGTTCTTGGTATATGAGCTGTGAGTCCAGAAAGCAAATTGGTTAATGTAGGAATTATAATGTAGCCATTTAGGTTCATTTGCCCACCCTTTTTCTGTATTAGCCTATTTCCAAGAAGAAGCACATGTTCTGGTTCCAGGGCCTTCCAGTGCCCCCCCCCCAGTCCACTGTGTATTGCTAGCCCAGGACAAAATGGAGATCTCCCTAGACTCCAGACCCTTGCTATCATTTCTGCTTTAAAAGGCTGATCTTCTTAGTGCTTTTCAGGGCATGAGGTGGTTATTGCCTAAGGACTGTCACCGTGTGCCATCTTACAGTAGAACTGTGTATGTGCTTTCTGTTGCTTTGGGCTGACTTGATAATGATAGCAGTAATGGTCACTACTCATTGACAGACTGTGAGAGTCTGTCAATGTTTTAAAACTGTACATGTTTTAAAACACAGATTGGCATTAATCCTCATTGCAGCTCTTTCCAGTAGCAATTGTTATACTCATTTTACAGGTAAGGATTAGCAAAATCAAGTAACTTGGGTATGCTTTAAATAGTTACCAAATATCAAAGCTAAAACTTGAACTTCAAAACCCTGTTTTCTCCCTGTTTAGAGAAAGCTTAAAACACCCCAGGAACTCCAAAATCACTGTGGTATTTCACATTAACATTACCAGAGATTCCCAGGACATTAATTCAGTGATCCAAACTGGTTGTGTAGAGGCACTAGCCAGTTTGAAAACAGTAGATTGCCACAATTTTATAAGAAAACCCAGAGAAACCCTAGTACATTAAACAATTTGGAATTGAAAAGCTTAAGTAAAAATATTCAATTTAAGGTCATCTGTTTTTACCCACGCGAGGTCTATGGAAACTGAGGGAACAGCATCATGTTTCTGAAATATGCAATTTTACAATGGGAATGTGTTATAAAACCCGCGCCACTGTTGTTTTCTTTGGGATTTAGGGTGAGAGACATGAAGGCTGACAACTCTCTTCCTGTTGTAGGTCAGAGCTTCAAGGAACTCTGTAATCTTCCCACCAGCTTTACTCTCTCCTAGAGCTCACGGGGTAAAATTAGCTGCTGGCTGGACTTCAGTAGCCAAGTTTGAAAGCTTTCAGAGGCTGAGTCAGACAACTGCAGCAGACTGATTTCTCACAGCGCTACTTTGGGAGACACTGTGTACAGACTAACATAGTTTGGTAAACTGATGAGTGTCTGACAACTCTGCCATAAAACACCATTAATAACAATGCCCATTAGGAGGAGAGGAAAATTATCTTTGAGTAATCTCCTTGGAAACAGGATCAGGCTTTATCTTCTGCTTACCCCTACGTGCCTCTACGTCTCCATGTTGCTCCACCACATGTGTACTGCTACAGTTAAACAACAATGACTGGGCTTGGGGATTTGGTTGGAATTTTGTACACATTCTGCTTGACTCTTAGAGGCAGACATGCTGAAGAGGGTGTGGGAAGAAATCATTTAAAGACTGAGTGTGCTCCCAAACCAGCACTGAACACATTTATCTAATTTGACACATTTTGCCTGGAAGTCATAGAAATAGACTGAGGTGCCCCCGTCAAAATATAAAGAGCCAGAGTCTCAAACCAGACGAAAAAGGGCCAAGCGTTAGGGAAGTACCTCCCCGGGGAGCGGGTGGGCAGGCAAAGGAGGTTAGATGGCAATTATTAAACACTGAGTCAAGACTGTGTGCAAAAGACTGCTGCCCAAGAAAAATCTGGCTTCCCAGACTTAGCTGGGCAGGGGACAGCAAAGGGGAGGGAGTTCTGCTTATTCTCTGCTGCAGGATGCTACCTCATGACCCTTTATAAGTCGGCCTTGCTTGATTACTCCTTTTAATTTAAGCCTCAAAACAGCTTGTAAAGTTTTTTTTATCATCCCTCTCCAGATTGTGTGGGCCGCACTGCAGTGCAAGCTTTCCCTTTGTCCACATCTGTTTTCCAACCTCATTACTCTTCTGTTATTACATTCATTTTTTTTTTAAAAAAAAGCTGTTTATTTCTTTTCTGCACATTTTTCCCTTAAGTTTCAAAAGCAAAAATAGTAAATCGTGTGCTATTTGATGTGACCATCTTCCAGATTTCTAGTATACTAATTAAAAATGCATATGAAGGAATTGGTTGGACTTTCCTATTTAAATTAGCCATACCTGGGGCTGGGGAGATAGCCTGTCCGGCAAGCGCAAAAACCCAGGTTCAATCCCTGGTACCACATGCTGTGCCAATCCTGGAGCCCGGACTTAGTGTGCAGGCCACTGACGCTGGGCATGGTGGTGCACGCCTGAAATCTCAGCACTGGGGAGGCTGAGACAGGAAGATCACTACAAGTCCAAGCTACATAGTGAAACCCTGTACCAAAGAAATACAATTTTAAACAAATTTTTAGAAATGCTCCTTAAAAAAATAAAATAAGGTCCGGCTAAATAGCTCAGCAAATTAAAGCACCTGCAATTAGGCACAGGGGCTGGGGGTTCAATCCCTGGGCCTTCTGTGCCACCCCTATCTCTGGGACATGCTGAGAGGGCAGTTGACTGGGCTTGGTGGCACACGCCTGTAGTCCCGGCTCTTGGGAGACTGTAAACAGGGGTATTGCTACGAGTCCAATCTAGTAGTGAGACCCTGAACACCCTGTAGACCCTTCCCTAAAATATAAAAATAAATAAATAAATAAAATAAATTAGCTGTACCCAAGCTCAGCCTCACAACTTGTGTACTGTTGTCTCACTGCAGACTGAGCTTGTCAGGACTTACTGTTTCCATTTTCGCAAGGGCACATAATAGTAAGCAACTGGTATGTGGCTACTGCAACGCCTGTGTATTTTAATTTGAATGTAATGATTAAAACAAAAGTCGTGAAGCAGAACCTCAAGACTTCAGATGGTTTAACTAGGAAAGCAAAAGCTAAGAGGAACGAGGTAAAGATGTCTGCTAAGATTACTTTTCATCAACATTGTACTGGAAGTTCTAGTTAAGGCAACAAAAACAGGAGCAAAGCATAAGAAGAATTTTCCAAGATCATCTCCATTGCAGGCTTTCTCCACTGAGTTTTTATTATGAGGCTATAATAATAATTAAGGCAGGATGGTATTGCTAGAGAGGAAGACAGTGGAATGAAATCCACGTGTGTGGAAATATGACATATGACAGATAAATTACAAAGTAATGCTAGAAGATGCTAGGACAAATGATTATCCATACAGGAAAAACTCCCAGTTAGCAGAACAGAAATGTAAAACTGACCGTAAAGGTTGGCACTTGCACTCTGTAGAACTATGGAATTGGTGTGCACCTTCAGGAGGGCAATCTCTCTGTCTGGTACAGTTACATAGGTTTTAGTGCCAGGCTACTTCCCATCTGAAAAATGAGAATGACAACAGAATCCTCATAAGGTTATTACAAAGATTAAATTAATAAGTGTCCATAAAGTACTTAGAACAATAGTTTCTTCAATATTATTACAATAAATAAGCATTATTTAATGCCATTGTTATTTATCCAGTCTTAAGAGTTTTACCCCTAGGTGTGAAGTATGGAGAAAATTTTGACTTACGTATATAAGAAGACTCACTGACTAATGTTCATGGCAGAGAACAAAAGTGTGAAGTTGTCGTATTTTTGGTGTAGCAGTAAAAATGAAGGAAGTAGACCTCTGTAGTATCATAAGCAGAACTTAAAAGCATTGGAAGAAAAGCAGGTTGCAGATGGGTAGGACTGGGCTTATACTGGGAAAGCAGAAAAAATGGGACTGGGGAAGGGTACACACATTTCAGCTAGATCTGTAATACTTTATATCTTTTAAATTTAAAACATTTTTAAAAATCTGGACCAAAAAGAGTGAAGTAGTTATTTATAGTTAAGTTTTTTAAAATATGAAAGGGATATTAGAAGTATGATAGAAAGTGCCTTCTAGAAGGAAAAAAAATATGGTCTTTGGAAGCAGACACCCTGGCTTCAATTCCACTGTTTACCAGTATTATTTTCATTCTTATCAGCTGTATAACCATATGTAAGATATTTAGCCTTAGTTACTTCACTGGGATATTTTAGAGGTTCAGTGAGGTCTTCCATAGGGCTAAACATGGTACCTGGTATGTAACAGGTATTCAGTAATTGTTCCAGTCCTTCATTTCTTGAACAATGAAGAAAATAGACTAATCAACATTCCCCATGGAAAATATTGTAGAGCTAATTTCTACTCCTGCAAGTCTTAGCTGCAGTTCATGTTGACTTTAAGGATTGCCAGTTCACCCTAAACTTCTTGAAACTGCCTCACATGATAAACTCCTTCAGTCTCTCACTATATAAAACCACTGCTCTTTCTCTTTCCTACAAGTAGTATATTTGCCAGTGTTTGGATGTGAGATACTCCTCTGGCCTCTGTGTAAGGAAAGTTAAACAAAGATGGTTTTTACCCTTATCCTAAAGACGTCTTGGACCATACCCTTTTTGCATTACACACTTGTAAACCTACACCTTCTCTTGCTAAATGACCTAGGAAATATTCTACCCCTTCCTAAAAAAGATGAGGGTCTTTTTATCTTGTGAAAGCACAGCGTCACATTTCATAGATGCTAAAATTTTTCACTTCCTCATCCCTAACGGGAATGGCTATCTCATTATTGTTTTCATAAAAAAGGAAACACATTTGAAAGCACTTGTAGTCAAGATCCATTTCTACACTTGCATTACAATGACACCTGTGCTAGATACACAACTTTTGATCATTAACAAGCAACATGGTGCTTTTCATATAAACAAATCTGTAACAACCATACAGTATTGTGTTCTAGTATTTGACCTCATTTGTACTCTTGGGGAGTTAGATGTGACTTTTTGTGTTAAGAAGCCTATGCAATAGGTAAAGGAGACAGATGACTTTAAAGGGGAATAACACACACACACACACACACACACACACACACACACACACACTCATACACACCATTAGCCGACAAAGAAAATGGCTGATGTGTGGATATTTACAGGATGATCTTCTTTCCAGCATACTTCTCACGAGCAAGCTCACCAGAGCAATTTCATCTGAAAAAAGATTCAGGAAAGGAGAAAGAGTTTCCAAAGGAAAGTGTGAGAAGCACCTCAGGCTTGAATGATTTAACATTCAAGTTAAGACTTGGTATCTGAGAAGCTGGATCTAGGAGTGGAGAGATGAAACAAGAGGCCTAGGAAAATGTTCCTGTCTCACGTCCTCAGGGTTCACCAAGATGACCTTAACTGTAGATGCTGTTTTCTGAACCTGACATAGTTAGGGCATCTTTGTGAAGACCTAGTTGCTGCAGGAAGGCCACCTCATTGCCTTTGCACCTTCTCCCATAGTGTGGTCCATGCTGTGCCATGTTAGAAATTTTCTGTAATCTAAGCCTATTTAGTCTATTTTCTCTCACTTTGTAAACACCCTTTTCCCAGAGTTACAAATGTCTCCACTAGTATTTGTTTCATTTTGTAAATTGCACAAGAGCTAGAATAAACACTGTCCTCACACACGCACACTCATCCACTGCCAAAGATGAATTGGCTCTAGCAGAGATATATACGGAAGGGGACCCTCCGTGTTTTCCTTATACAGCCAGAATTCCAAGTGCAAGGTTCTTCTTTCTATTTTTATGAGGATAGGAAAGTTAATTTTTACATTGCCTGGATGATTGGTAATTAAATGTCTTTGGAAATAAACAAGTTATTGTCTGGTTCTCCGCAATATTCAGATGCTTTACCAATAATTGCAGTGTTGGATCCTATCTTATTTATCCTTTCCTTGCTAACATTTAGCCATAATTAGATGAATGTGTGAGTGAACAAATGATTGAAAAGACTGTGTCGACGAAAAGTGTGATCCTTGGCAAGAAGCCTGAGATGCCCACAGGTTTATGGTCTTATTCAGACTGTGGGAAGGTAGCTAGGAGGTGACACATGGAATTTTCCAGAGCCCAGCCAGGAAGGGCTATGGAGAAAGGACCATTTGACCTGAAACGTGACCGTCAGGTAAAAAAATACTTGGCTGTCTTTTGTTTTATTCTGGTCGATGCTCTAATGTCGAAGAACTTGTCCTATCTAGATATGCATGTGGTCAGAGCTAACTGAAAATCCATACCCTGCCCCTGCCCCCTAAAAAAACTGGGTCACGTATCTCTTGAATATTTAATATCATGTCCTACATTTTGTGCCTCAAGAGAAATTGTTACTCATTTGTAGATGTCATTCAGGCCACAGATAAGATTCATTATCCCTTGCTGTATTTGACCTTGAGCACTCTTTGTAGTCTTTGTATGTCTACTTCTGTTATGTGTTGTTTTTTTTTCTTTTAGTGGTCTTATTGAGAGAGGGTCTCCCTATATAGTTCACACTAGCCTTGAGCTCACTTTGTAGTCCAGGCTGGTCTCAAACTCACAACAATCCCCCTGCCTCAGCCTTCTGAGTACTAGGTTTACAGGCATGTGCCACCACACCTGGCTTTTGTTATGTGTGTCTTACTCATTTAATGTTGTCTGTAGACTAAAGATTCTCTCTTTTTTTTTTCCATTTATTTTTATTTTATTTAGAGATTCTCTTAACTACTCAGACTTGAAAATGAATATGACGTAGACTGTACAGTATAGCCCTCAATACAATTGGAAAGGGAGAAGTTCATGTGGTAAATGATAGTTTCTGCCTTCTATATCACCACCAACTCCTACTCCTTCTATATCACCACCAACTTTCATATTTTCCATAAACACTGCACCATTTTAAATTCCCAGCAAACTTTCTCTTAATTCAATGAGAAGAAAGAGTTGTACTAATAGTGTTTGGACAGGATATCACTTTTCTTTTGCCTTCCCTTTACCAGATTCAAAGTTTTTTTTTTATTGTATAGAAACATAATATGTAATTTACCACCTTAACCCTTTTTAAGTATACATTACAATAGTTGGTATACATACTGTTGTACAGCAGATACCAGAATGTTTTCACCCTTTTTTTTTTTTTTTTTTTTTTTTTTTTTTTTTTTTTTTTTTTTTTTTTTTTTTTTTTTTTTTTTTTTTTTTTTTTGTGGAACCAGGGATTGAACTCAGGCCATTGTGCTTGCCAGGGAAGCACTTGTTCCACTGAGCCATCTCCCTGGCCCTGTTTTCATCTTATAAAACTGAAATTTTGTAATCCTTGAGCAGCAACTCCATGTGTCTCTCCCTTGCCCGCAGTTCCTGGTAAGCATTTCTACTTTGGATTTGCATGAACTTGGCTACACACACCATGCGTAAGTGGCATAATGCTGTACTTATATTTTTGCAACTGGCTGATTCCACTTAGCATAATGTCCTCAAGGGTCATCCATATTGTAGCGTGCAACAAGATGGACCTCTCTTTTATAAAACTGAATGATATTCTATTGTATGTCCAGTTTTTGGACATTTTTCCATGAGTGGACCTTTAGGTTGCTTTTGTATCTTGGCTGTTGTGAATAATGCTGAAATGGATATATAAGTACCTCTTTAAAATTCTGTTTTCAGTTTTTTTTTGCTATATACCCAAAAGTGAATTGCGGAATTATATGTAGCTCTATTTTTAATTTTTTTAAAAAAACTTTCATATTTTCCATAAATGCCGCACCATTATAAATTCCCAGCAAACTTTTTCTTAATTCAGTGAGAAGAAAGATTTGTACTAATAATGTTTGGACAGGATATCATGTGTGCATCTTGTACTATGAATAACTACAATGAAGACAACAATATGCAATGTATTAATTATTGAAACTGTCCTACTAATCGGTTTTGAAACTGTCTCACTATAACTTGTTTCTCAATAAAATTAATAAAAATAAATAAGCCAACTTCTGTAACTCCTTGTTAGCACAGCATTTCTTGTTTTCCACATTGCCTGTCCTAATGGCTATGAAGTAATTGTGGGTTTGGTTTGCATTTTCCTGATAATTTGTGATGTTGAGCACTTTTACATATGTCTGTGGACAATTGCTTATATTCTTTGCATAAATGTCTATTCAAATCCTTTGCTTACTTTAAAATCAAATTATTTGGTTTTTAGATTGTTATTCAGTAGTAATAGTTCTTTATATATTTTGAATGCTAACTCATTATCAGATATAAGACTTGCAAATATTTTCCCCCATTCTGTAAGTTGCCCTTTCACTATTATTTCCATATAGGTCTATGAGTATATTTTTTACTTTTTTTTACTGCTTTTCATGACGTATCTAAAAAATTATTCCTAAATTCAATGTCATGAAGTTTCTCCTGTATATTTTCTTCTAGGTGCTCTATAGTTTGAGATTCATGTCATATGCTGAGTTAATCAAGTGTACAGCACCATGCTGGGCCCGTCCCTGGGCCCACTGAGCTGTCCACTGAGACCAGGTGGACAGCTGTAATCCCAGCACTGGGGAAGCTGAAAACAGGAGGATCACTGTGAGTCTAAGCTGTGTAGTGAGACCATGTACCAAATACATTAACAATAATAATAATAATAATAACGAGCATACAGCAAAAAGTATAGGAGAGAAGAACTATAGTCTTGTTGGATAGTTAATTTTTTTTTTTTTTTTTTTTTTTTTTGTCTTTTTGAGACAGGGTCTCACTGCAGTTCAGGCTGGCCTTAAGCTCACTTTGTAGCTCAGGCTGGTCTCGAACTCACAACAATCCTCCTGCCTCAGCCTCCCAAGTGCTGGGATTACAGGCGTGTGCTACCACGCCCGGCTTTGGATAGTTAATTTTAAAGTACGATATTTTTCAAAATTTTGTGATTAGGAGTTGAGTCAATTTTTTCTTATCTCTTAATATCTTCTCTAATCTGGACAAACCATCATTAAAAAATCACCCTTCCCAGTCAGTCATGTGGTGGCACATGCCTGCCATCCTAGCACTCTGGGAGCCTGAGATAGAAATACTGCAAGTTCAAGCCTACTCTGGGCAGTTCAGTGACTTAGTGAGACCCTCTCTCAAAACTTAATATATATTTTTTAAATAGGCTAGAGATGTAGCTCAGTTAAAAGGTCCTGAATTTATTATAATACAATGCATAAATTATTAATTTCAAAAAAATTTCCTCTGGCAAATGCAGCATTCTGAGTTCAATCCCCGGTACCGGGAAAAAAAAATTCCTTTTACTGTCATGCTAGGATGCCTTTGGGTTCACCTTTATGGAAACTTCTGGAGCTTCTGTTTCTAATATTCTTCATTCCTTTGTATACATTGAGCTCCAATTTTTCCCAATTTGTCTTTGATCTCAAGATTTCTATTAATATTATTTGAAATGCCAGTATGCTAGCTAGAATTCTGTCAGCTTTTATCTCTCCAAAAATGTCTATTGTGTGCTCACTTTGGCAGCATATACACAAAAATGTCTATATTGCCTTTTTTTTAAATAATACAACATTTTTAAAAAATGTATAGCAGTTCACAGATATCATTCTGGCTTTTTTTTATTTTTAATGTATTTGGTTGTTACAGAGTTTCACTATGCAGCTCAGACTCATAGTGATCCTTCTGTTTTTCAGCCTCCGCAGCACTGGGATTATAGGTATGCACCACTACGCCCAGATTTTGTGGTTGGCTCAGCCTACCATAGGGGCAGGGTTGGTGCAGCATATGGTGCCAGGGATAGAACTGCAGACCCTGTGCTTGCCTAACCTTGCCTAAGCAGGCGCTTTAGTTCACTGAGCTATCTCGCCAGCCCCTGTTCTGACTTATGTTGACTCTGACAAGAAGTCAGCAGTTATTTTTTGTGTATATATAATATGCCTTTTAAGTCTGTCTTCCCTTAAGATCTTCCTTATCTCTTATTCAGCATTTGCCTGATGTTATGCTTTGAAATGGTCTTATTTATGTCTACCCTATTTTATAGCTTGTTAAACTTCTTGGGTTTGTAAGTTTATAATTTTCATCAAATTTGAATTTTTCTTGGCCCTTTTCTCCCAAATATTTGTTATGCCTAAGCCTTCCTCTCAGATTCAAGTTTCATGCTTTAGACCACTAATATTATCTACAGTTTGCTGTGGCTCTGTTCTTATTTTTCTAAGTTTTATTTCTCACCATTGTTTCAGTTGGAATACTTTTCTTTTTCAGTGCTAGAGATTAAATCCAGGGCCCTGTGCATGCTAGGCAAGTACTCTTATCACTGATCCACGTCCCTTGCCTGGTTAAGTTTACTTTTGAGACAGTATATTGCTGAAATGCCTGGGCTGGCCTCAAACTTGGGATCCTTCAGCACCAACTTCCCAAGAACTGTACCTGGTGGTGTGCCCCCACACCTGGCTTGGATACTTGTACTACTGTATGTTCAAGTTTGAAGATCTCTGTAGCATTTCATCCATTGTCAGCCCTATCCAGTGAATTTTCCATTTTGGAAAATTCATATATCTCCCATTGCCTATCTTCATTGTGGTTGTGTTTTTTTTTTTCCAGTCCTTGAAAATGTTTTAGATAGCTATTTGAACTCCCTTCTGTGAAATGCATGAAGAAAATGTTATACATAATGGAGGAAAATTGAATGTTTTCCTAATGTCAGGAATGAGGTAAAGCTGTCTGCTCAACAATATGCCATGAAATCTACTTTTGAGAAGCTACTGTAAATAGTAAAGTTGAACAAAGAGAACATAAAATCAATATGTAATAATTGTATGTCTATGTGCTATCTCAATCTAAAGTAGAAATCTAAAAGGCAATTCCATTTATAACAAAAGCAAGCTTTTCTCACTAAATATATAAAATAAACAGTAGAACTATATATGACATCATGTGATTGTGGACATTATGTGATTATTAACAAATTCAGTTGTTACCTTTGAATGTTAGCCTAGCATATGTGATGCCCTGGGTTCAGTCCCCAGTATGGAAGGAAAAAAATCTGTTGCCTTTGAGTTTTCTCATTGGTCCTTAATTTAGATCAGGGAGAATGATGAGTGTGAAGCAGAAAGAAAGGACAAACTGGAACTCTTGGGAATCCCAGTGTGTCTGGTGCCATTAAGGTTTGTAAAACAGACTGACCTGCCACAGGTATCGGTCACTACAGAGCTGCACATGTGCCTGGTCCAGGGCTCAGACACTCTGAACAAGGCCATCTGGCGAGAGCCGTAGCATTTTGCAGGCCTGGCAGGCCAGCCAGCACATCAGCAATGCCCAAGCCACAGCAGCAGCCTGCGCCCTCATGTGACCTTCACAGTGTGGCCGTTGCTGCGGTACCTCTATCTTCCAAGTCTCACATGTTTTCTTCTTGCCAACACCAACTTATAATCATACAGGGAAGAGAATTCTCAGAAATTTAATTCCATCTGAGTTCAGTTGGTACTGTAGAAAACTTCCATAATGCTTAGCTGTTTTTGATAGCCTTCAGTATGTTATCTTATAAAAGGGACTCATTACACAAAGTTACAAGGCATATGTACACTACAAAAATTGCATATATTTCTGTATAGTATCAATGAGTAAGTACAAAATTGAACTAAGAGAAAATTCCATTTGCAATAGAATCAAAAGGATAAGATACTTAAGAATAACATTAGAATTATAGAACAAGCTTGGTGTATTGGTGTGTACCTAGGATCCCAACTTGTAAGGCTGAAACGTAAGGATGCAAGTTCAAGGCCAGCCTGAGCAATGTAGCAAGATCCTGTCTCAAAATTAAAAAAGAAAAGAAAAGAAGGTAAGTATATAGTTCAGTCATAGAATGCTGCCCTAGCAAGCTCAAGACCCTGGATTGGATGGATCCCAAGCATGACAGTGAGGGGTGGAAGGAAAGATTACAAAACAGATGAGATTATAGGATATCTAAATAAAATGGAAAAATATCTTGTGCTCACAGATCAGAAGACAATATTGTTCAAATGGCAGCACTCCCTAAATGGATTTATAGTTTCTGCATCATCCCTATCAAGTCCAGACTGACTTTTTAGAAAATTAGCAAGTCCTCAAATTCATATGTGAATTTACAGAATGCAAAATAGCTAAAACATCTTACAAAGGAACAGATTTGGAGCCCTTAACATCATTAATGTTACCAAGACAATTAATTACTGAGGGACAGAATAGACAAACTGAAACCCATGAAAACCATATGTAAGCCATTCAGAAAACCAGTGCCACTGAAAGCTAATGGCATTGAGAGATACATGGATTCCAGTCTGGTCACATGGGCTTTGTTTTGTTCTTTCCCTTGTATTTTCAGCAATGGTGATGAAACAAAGTATATATCCATTACAAAAGAGTAAAGTTCCATCTTGCCACGCACCATATACAAAAATTAGTTCAGAGCTTTGTTTATAACTTAAAAGTAGAGTGTGTGCTTATTATGCATACAACCCTGGGCTCTATCTTCAGAACACACATACAAATGTTTTTTTTTTCTCTTGTGTGGTACTGGGGATCAAACCTGTGCTTGCAAGGCTGAGCTATCTCTCTGACCCCGCAAATGTTAATTGATTGAAGACCTAAGTGTAAAAACTAAAATTACAGAACTCCCATATGAAAATATAGATGTAAACCTTTATGACTATTGTCTTATGTATGACAAGAACACAAAGAATACAACTGAATATTATCAAAATTGAAAACTTTTGGACTTTAAACCTCAGCATGAAAAAAGTAAACATGTCCATAGAACAGGCAAAAAATATGTAAGCCAGGGGATGGGGAGATGGCTCAGTAGAATAAGCACTTTCCTGGCAAGCACAAGGGTCTGAGTTCAACCCCCCAGTTCCACACACACACAAACACACACACACGCAAAAAAAAAATATATATATATATATATTATATTATATATAATTATATATGTATATTATATATATTATATATATGTAAGCCATTCAGAAAGCACCACATGCTGAATGATCCCATTTATTTGTGAGGTCCAGGATAGGCAAGTCTATAGAAATAGAAAGTAGATTAGCAACTGCCTGGAGGAGGAGTATAGAGAGTTTGGGAAGTGACAGTTAAGGACTACTTTTTTTTTCAGTAATCAAAATGTTCTAAAATATTTGTAGTGATAGTTAACATAATTCTGTTATACACAGAAAGCTAATGGATTGCCCTGTAAGTGGGTAGAATGTGTGATAGATGAGTTTATCTCAGTAAATCTTTGGATGTTTTATTGAGGCAACCTAAGATTGATATACCTGACAGAAGGGAACTCTTGCTGATTTCTTCGCTTTTCCTCATTCATGTATTGCCTTTGTAGGCAGCTGTGGGAGCAGGAAAGGAGCTCCATTCTGTTCCTTTCCATTCTCCTCTTCTCCAGTGGCCACTTCTGCCTCACCTTGTGGCCAAGAGATTCACAAGCTGCTTTCTATTTTGCAAGCTTTTCCCTTTTCCCTGGGGCCTTAGAGGGGGGTATTTTTAGAAAAACTCTGGGTCTGATTTTGATGTGGCTCCGTGTCTGTTCATTAGGCCTCATCAGTGCTGTTGGGATAAGCATACGTTACACACAGTCTGCATCCTGTGGAGGACACGGAGTTGTTCAGTCCATCCTGGTGTAGACCACAAACCATGTTTAGTGAGCCAAACTGTGGGGCCTCCTTGGTTTGGTGGCACTGGTCCCTATCCTTGAGTGAAAAAGAAAAGCCGGGCAGGTAACCACAAGCCAAGTTGCCCCGGGCTCCCTTGGTGACTATGGCAGTGCAAGTGTGGCTAATCCTCCTTGGCTCACTGGCGCTTTCTCTCTCTCTCTCTCTCTCTCTCTCTCTCTCTCTCTCTCTCTCTCTCTCTCTCTCTCTCTCTCTCTCTCAGTGTCTCTCTCTATTAACCCTTTATTTAGCATGGCTCCAGAACTGAGTACTTTCCTCTAGATAAATGTTCATCCCTCTGTTATTGCTCTCCCCACTGAATGCAAAACTCAGGAAACTCTTGTAAACAAAAAGGTCTGGTATGGTTGTGTACGCCGGTAATCCTGGTACTCTGCAGGCTGAGGCAGGAGGGTTAGCATGGGGTTGAGTTCAGCCGGGCCTACACAGTGACCTGAAATACACAGTAAGGCCCTGTTTCAAACAACTAAAACCAAAACAAACAAAAAATAGATAAATGAACAAACAGTAGAGCTGTAAAGGGACCTCAGAACCCTTATAGTCCTACACACACCTCAACACACATATGCTTTGCATGTGTGGACCCTGATAATCGAAAGAGAAGAAGGATTATGCCAAAATGATTAGTACAATTATTTTCCTATTTTGGGTTCAGGGCTCTCACACCATCCCACTCCTACATAAGTAAGTGTTCTCTCTTTGTAAACAAAAACATTATTTTAATATGTGGCTGGGGATGGAATTCAAGGCCTCAGGCATACTAAATATATGCTCTACCATGCTTTCCATTTCTAAGTGAAAAAAGATATGCATTGCAGTAAGAAAAGTGGAATTTTTTAAAAATGTATTTGGTACAGGGTCTCACTATGCAGCTCGGACTCATAGTGATCCTCCTGTGTTTAGCCTCTTAGCACTGCAGTTACAGGCATGCACCACCACCAGGCTGGTGCGACACATGGTACTGGGAATTGAACCCTGCCTAAGCAGGCGCTTAGTCTGCTGAGCTATCTCACTGGCCTTAGAAGAGTGGGATTTGGGGCATGTTCCAACTACTTGAAATTCTCTGTGTGATAAATGCAAACAGAGAATAGGCAATCATGTACCTCAAAGATAGTCATATAATTCCTCCCTCCCTCCCTTCCAGCCTTTCTTTTTCTTTCTTTGTAGTACCAGGGATTGAACTCAGGACCTTGCACTTAGAAGGCAGGCACTTATGCTGCTGAGCGGTATACCTTCCCCTTATAGACATATAATTTCTTTAAGCCCAAGGGGCTCTTGGGTACTGTGGATCAAATTTGCAGAGAAGTTACCAAATTTGTCTCTAAAAATGAATGAAATGGGAGGCATGTAACTTGGTAGAAAAAAACATCTAATTAGAAGTCAGTGTCTATATTTGAGTCATAAATCTGCCACATAAAGGTTTTGTATCTTGGGTGAATAACTTCAGTTTTCTGATCTTCAGTGTATAGATCTGTGTAACAGGAAAGAATATGGGCACTTACCTTAGAATGTGCTTGTGTAACTTTGATAAAATTAGAGGTGTGAAACTTCTTGTCACTTGAAACAAAAAGCATGTTCTGCTTGTCTGGGCCCAGTAAGAGGTAACCTATTCAAGTATAGTCTCACGAGAAGTTAGTTCTTCACTAGGTGGCATCAGAGCTGGGCATCCTGCTCGCACTCACTCATGCTTGTTCACTTGGCCCGCAGATAGGGAGCCATTTGGCCATTTCTGGCTTTCTGCATGTTGAGTTTTATCAAGCAACTCCCAGCTCATAGGTTTACTTTATTCTCGTGGTGTCTCAGCTTTTTGACCTTTGAATAATATTGTATATCATATTCCTAAAAGCAAACTTGGGCATTAAGTGTATCATAAAGAGACACCTACACTCCTCCTTTCTCTGTCCCAATCATTTTTGCCAATTTCCTGCATATCATTCTTCAGATAGATATAGATGTAATATATAGCTATATATAGAGGACACATTACTATACTCTTTCCATATATGGATATATCTTTTTTTTTGTATTTATAAAATTTAAAATTCCTTGGGGCTGTGGAGATGGCTCAGTGGAATAAGCACTTCCCTGGCAAGTGCAAGAGCCTGAGTTCAATCCCCAGTTCTGCAAAAAAAAAGAAAAAAGAATTTCTTTTTTATATTTAGAAACAATGAACTTTGCCAGAATTAACTTAGCAACTGCTATTGATAAGCATGTAGATTTTTTTTTGTTGTTGTTTGAGACAAGGTGTCACAATGCAGTTTGAGTTGGCCTTATGCTCAGTTTTGTAGCCCCAAGGCTAGTCTTGAAATCCCAGATATCCTCCTAGCTCAAGCTCCTGAGTGCTGGGATTACAGGCATGTGCCACCATGCCCAGTGCTGGGCCACACAGTGGGCACCCACATCCAGGGCTGAGACAGTGTGCCCAGGCATCCAGGGCCAAGATCGTAGGGCCTGTAGGGCTAGGGGTTGAACTTGGGTCCTTGTGCTTGTCAGGTAGGTACTTATGCTTCTGAGCTCTCTCTCCAGCCCCATGTAATGATTTTTAATGTTTTGTTGTCCTAATCAGTGCTAAGATAAATATTTTACATCTTTGAACATTTGTTTTATTTTATAACATAATTGAACATAATTACATAATTAAGTATCCTTCCTAAGTCAAAAAGTATGACCTCAGTATTTTTTAGAATGTTATCATATAATGTCACATATCCCATCATAGTTGCTATACTAAATTATATTCACATAGACAATTTGTTCCAATGTTTCTCTACACTTCACCAGTATAGTGTGTTATCAGATTTTTGGTCACTGCCAGTAGATTCAGTGTGTTATTTCATTATAGTTTTAATTTGTGTTTCTCTTAGATTGATGCTGCACATCTTTTCACATACTTAAATGCTATATTTATTCCACTCTCTACTTATGTTCTTTTGTTCTTCTTTTAGGTTATTGGTCTTCTTCATTGATTCTGAAGAGTTTTTTGTAACTGGATAAATTTATTTCTTTTTTGATAGATTATATTTTCAAGTTTGTCAGTAGCTACTAACATGTTGGTAGTATTTTTACTATACAGCGTTTTAGAATTTTATATTTATCAGTAATTTTATTGGCTTCTGGGATTAATATCATATGTAGAATACCTTTCTCCATCTATTGTTTGAAAAATATTTGCATAATCTACCTTTACCTTCTCCATCAGTTCCTTTTTTAAAATGATGTTGTGCCTATGATAAATGCACAAGCACTTTTTCCCTCAACTGCTGTTTCAGTTTGGACTATATCATGTAGTGAATGGAAGACAGGGTTTTGATTTGGAAGACCTCACTGACTACTATAACCCATTCAAGCCCATCAGCTCCTATGTACCTGCCTCTTCAATTTTCACTTATATCCAACTCAAATAAATTCATACACAGAAAAAGTGCTTTTCAATGTGTAAGAATAATTTGACGTAATTTTTTAGCAAACAAATTCATACCTGTTTTCATTGTTTTTCTCCATTATTGGTATCAGTTTTGTAATACAATTTGGAGGGAAAAGCCAACCTTCCAAATGTGAAATTTCTTTTATTGCTTCTTTGGGAATACTGTACTGGTGAGAAGGCTTACCTAAACCTTGATTGGAAGCTGATGAAGGAGGGGAAACCTGGGCCAGTGAGAGATTCTCCTGAAGGGTATGGGCTAGTAGCTTTTAATAGTTGGATGGCTGGAAAAGTGTATAGGACATTTGGGTAATATATTATTTGTGGACAGAGACTCCAGTTCATTTTTTATTGTGCTGAAAGAGTTCAAAGGCACCGTCTTTTAGGAAGTTGGTTTACTCCTCGGCAGATCTGACTTCCTATGTCAACCAGGGAAAATTCTTTAGCTTGACCTACGAAGGCTCTAAGAAAATGGTGAATGCTCAAGTTAAAGCTGTGTTCAGATTAGACCTTAATAGTAAAATAAAGATAGCTTGGGTGAGAACAAAGGAAGGCAATCTACAGAGGGTGCAGTGGACCAAACCCTTCCAGAACTCTGCAGATTTACTTTGGGAGAATTTAGAGAGTCATTTTCATTTCTACCCTCGCTTAAAGGTTTGGCCAACTTATATCACCACTTTATCTACCTAGAACATACATTTTTAGACACTTTTATTGAGGTGAAATTTTAATGCACTAAAATGCATGTATCT
Source organism: Ctenomys sociabilis (assembly GCA_004027165.1). Taxonomy (NCBI): domain Eukaryota; kingdom Metazoa; phylum Chordata; class Mammalia; order Rodentia; family Ctenomyidae; genus Ctenomys; species Ctenomys sociabilis. Next base: position 14,678 of record PVKA01015618.1, on the reverse strand, counting down.
TGAATGTGTGTGATTAAATGACTTCACAGATGGGAATATATGTGATTTTTTTCCCCCTTTTAAAGTTAAAAAAAAGTAGCACATAGCATCCTGTATCTAAATCATACTATGATTCTGTGATATTGTAATACCAGAAGATATGATGGTTACTTCACTCTTTTATCAGTCAGTGGTCCTGTTCAGTTCCTTAGCTCTTTACCGTTTTGTTTATGTTTTAATGTGAATGTAATCATTCCTGTTGCACAAGCACCCCCAAATCCAGTTAGTCTTGGTTTCTACAATTCATCTGCCAGACACATGAGCATCTGCAGGCACTTTATATATTTTACTCTCCCTGTCTGTCCTTACTTGAGAGGAGGCAGAGGTGACAAAGGCATGGCCGAGTGAATTTAGAGGGCATCTCTACCAACATGTGGTTGAGAAAGGAAAAAGAGTTTTGAGTGGTGAGAACTTGACCTAACTCCCCCGGCAATTTCAGTTGCACATTTGGTGTTAGGATCTGAAAACTTGTTGACCTCTGCTGCTGCGTCAGGGCTCCTTGCAAGTAGCAGTACAATCCTTAGCCTTTAGGCTTTACTCTTAGCTAGATTTTCTCCCAGCCAGGACTCTTTTTCTCCTCTGAGGCCACAACAATTGTTACAAAGGTAGAAAGGAAGAATCCTCAGCATACCCACCGAGGTCTCTGCTGGGAGAGCGCTCATTCATCAGGAAGTGAGATCTGCCCAGGCAGGCAGGACATCACACAGTAACCGGAAGCACCTCAGAGGGGACAACACAAGTTTCCCAGTGCATTGCTAGCTCCTGGCCCCAGTTTTTTCAGTGGATGGGTGAGTAAAGTTCTCAAGCATTTTAGGATTCTGGAAGCTTTGCTGTCCTATATTCCTGTTCTCAGTCTGCCCAGGCTCCACGGCTATCTCTTGGTTTGCCTACCTAGAGGCGACTCAGAGCCTCTTCGACCGACCCCCTAGTGATTCACACCAGCTACCCTGAAGTGTCCAGCACAGAAAAAGCACCACAGAAGAGCTGAATTGAGGTCCTTTGTTCTGTATGTTCTCCTCGATTGCGTTATTACTCCTTGCTAAAATGCAGAAAAGAAAGAGGGGACAAATAGTAAAATTTAGCACATGGTGCAGTAGGTGCAAATATGTGTGTATGAAAGAGAGGAGGAGGGCTGACTGCTCAGCCCGCTGAGGGCAGTTCCTGGGTCTGAATACTTATCTTTGTTTTCTGCACATGTTCAACAGGTGTCAGTTACAGTTTCTTGGCCCTACCGTGAAAAGCTCTACATGTTTGGTTCAGTTTACTCATAGGCTATAGCTGAGACTATGTGGAGGATTGACTCAGTGAAAATGTTTACTTCTCTAATTAAGCAGAAGTAAGGGCTGAACTCAAAACTGTCTTGGGCTGTGCTGGGCATAATTGAGATGCATGGGCTTTGTGTAAATAATGTACCTCTAATTGGCTTTGATTAAGTGCAAATTAGGATCACACTTCACTCCAGTGTGATTTACATTCCTAAGCCTTTTACTAACTGAAATACCGTGGGTGGCCCATAAGGCGTGTTAATGCAGGAGGGAAGAGGCTAGGAGCTGGGACCTGCAGTTCCTAAACGCAGAGACTGCTGCTCTTGCTGCTGCTTAGCTGGCGCGCCACCCACTTCTAGCCCCTTCTCAGCGTGAATTTGCTTTACTGCAGTAAATTCTCAACCTCAATCAGTTGCCTTTTGACCTGGAAAGGTGGTGTTTGAAAATAAATCAATAATAACACTAAGTGGGGGCTGGGAAGATAGCTCAATGGAGTAAGTGTTTCCCTGGCAAGCATAAGGACTGAGTTCAATCCCAAGTTCTGGAAAAAAAAAAAAAAAAAAAAAAAAACACTAAGTGAATATTGGAGTGTGCCTAGTGAAACCTTGGATCTAGCCAGTATCAGGCTTTGGTTGGTAGAGTATCTTAATAACTTTGTTACTGGGAACCAGAAACATTTCAGAAAGGAAACAACTACTGGGAGTTCCCTGTGTGGTGTGAATCAACAGACACTTACAAAGCAGCTGGACTCTGCACACATCTTTCTCCAGGATTGCTTTCCCACTCAAAGTTTGGGACTGCTCAATTAGCCCTTGGTGAGCCTGCATAGGAGGGAGTTTGGCCATTCCCTCCTGTGTGTGAGTTCTTTGAATTTGTATTTGAAAGTCATTGTGACCAAATGGAACAGGAGTAGGTGTGTGTGTGTGTCTTGGTGCTGGTTGCCTCCTGTACCAGGGGAACCCAGGCTGACTCACAGAAATGTCTCTGAGCAGTGGAACCTGGAAGGTGGCAGCAGCATAGCAAAGTGACTTAGTGTTTATGACCCTGGAAGCCATTGATATTTGGACCTAGATGGGCTTTCTCCAGATTTCTCACATTAGCATGCTACTGCTTGATGTGGGACCAAAAACATCACATGATGTAATAGGGATTTTTCACACAACAGAGAGTGCTAACAGTGTGCCAGGATCTAGGGGAATGCTGTTAGGAGAGTGAGTTAACTACTTGCTTCACGCCCTTGTGAAAGTGTCTCCCCAGGCAGCCAGAGTGCTCCTTGAGTGCGTCAGAGAATGTTGGACTGTAAATATGTTTGGTCTTTAAACTCTGCCCTGGGTTTCCCAGAGTAAGAAGGTTCTCATTTAGACAGGTTATACTACAGAAATCTTGGCCAAAGCAAGAAAAGGCAAAGAATGCTTTCTAGGGCCTTAAAAATACATTCATTCATGTATTTGTTGAGTAGATGTTTAAGGGCCACCCCCGAGCCAGATACTCAAGATGCAGCTAGGACTATGCTCTGGTCTTGAGCCCTGAAGAGCTCTATCTCAAGTGCAAGCAGGTCTCTGGAGATAAATTACAAGTGAATGTGGTGCATGCTGGGGCAGAACCCAGAAAGCATGAGGTGGTGGCCGCCACAGGGAAACAGTCTGCCAGACAGCACTGGGTTCAGAGCACTCCATGAGCTCAGGGGCCATGTGTTACTTCACTCAACTGGGACCAGCACATGAATTTCTGAAGAAAAAGCCATAAAAACAATAAAATACTGACATTTATTCACTCTGTTGCTGTCCAGATCCTGTTCTTAGTGCTTCTGTTCACCTCCCATGTAATCTTCACAGAATTAGAGAGTGTAATTGTTACTTCTGTTTTAAGAGAAGTACTGCTGGAAGCTGATGCTGAGAAAGACTGCATGCTTCACCAAGGTCTTCAGGTGCGGAGGAACTTGAATTTGAGGCTGATGTCTCTGCAGTTCTGATAGCCTTCATCCACGAGTAATAGACTGAGTCACAGCTCTGGCTTCTGTTACTCACTGTATCTTTCTTTGTTGGAAACAGACCCTGCAGCAAGGTCCAAGTTTATGGATATATGAACTTTGTCCCAGGGCCGTGTTCTAGCCTTAGATGGGCATGCACATCCCACTTTAGATGGTTGGCACATGTGGTGCTCTGAGCTTGTAAAAGATGGTCAGCCCAAGACCTTAACCAAGATAGGTTTTTTTACTCCAGGTGGCTTAGGATGAGTGCTTCATTGTATGACTAACAGAGACCAGGAGCCAAGTCTGCAGTGGCCACAAAACATAGTCAAGACCAAGATATTTTTCTGACAGTGTTTAATGTGAGCTTGCCTCATAGAAAGCTATAATTTCTAAGTGCCCATCATCACAACAGGCATTGCAGTCAATTTTGGGGAACAATCAGATCTGGTTAGGCCCAGATGGTGGCTGTTGTTTTATAAGTACTTTGATGTTCAAGGAAGCCTAGGCCCAGAAGATTTTAATTTTGGAAGATAGAGGAAAGAGTGAGAAACATCTCATAATAGTCACCTGTCAGCCAAAAAGTATATTACCAAATTCAGCTTCATAGCAATGATCCTTTAGTCCCTCCCATCCTTGAGTGACCATGTAGGCCTAGGTACTATGCGCATTTGCTCCTTGGTAGGACCTGATCCAAGTGCCTCTTCCTTCCTGTCCCTTAGTTCACTTATTAAAACAATTTGTTTTGGATTCTTCATGTTCTCTGATCCTGCTAATCAAATTGTGGTGCTTTGACTTGGACCTTCGCTTCTGTGTCTAGGCAGTAGTGTTACTGCTAGAGAAGGTGCCCCTGTGACTCAGCTGGTTCACTCACAGGAGGGAGTGAGCCCAGTGTGATCTTTAGCTTCCTTTTCTACTCTTTGCTTACAATGTCTGGACAGCAGACATAGATGTTTACCTCCCCATACATTACTGCAATATGAAACCACTCTGTCTTCTGAAAGCAAATAAACGGGCTTCAGTGTGTGTGCTGTCAAGTGGCAGCTACAGGGTTAAAAGTTTTAGCTGGCAGACTGGCCGGCAGGAGTTAGTGGTGTGGAGTAAGAAGGACGCCAGGCTGTCTCTAAACTTTTTGGCCCTCCCCAAGTGCAGAGATGAAGGAAGAGCCTCTATAAATCACTGGAGATTAGAGACCCTGTTCTTGCCGACTCCGCAGGGTTGCACTGCTTAATGTCAAAGCCTCACGTATTACTTTAACAGCACTCCTTTTCTTTATTAAATCCACTTTGAAATAAAAAAAAAAATGATGATCTTTCCAGTAAGGGGGGGAAGGCTAAAAGGATTTAGAAAGTATCTGCTATGTTACATTACAGAGACTAATAACTGTTTAGGGAGTAAGTAACATTTTTGCACCATCTTAAGCCATGAAAAACAAAAAGAGGTATAAAGGTCTGTTTCTTAGAATCAATTTGTTCGAGTGTTTATTTTGCCCCATGTCCTTGCTTTCAAAGTGTCAGAGAAACTGGCAAACCCATGTGAGTACCATTGACCAAAGAGTGGGAAACATACTCTTCATCAAATTTTTCAGAAACTAAGTTATCTATGCTGTGTATCTATGTGTGTGTGTGTGTGTGTGTGTGTGTGTGTATAACAGAGGAGGGGGTGTGGTGACAGAAGCAGTTCTACTTTTATACTTAAAAGAAAAATGCACACTTTGTGTTCTGTTGGAAGCTGCAACTAAGCTTATCACCGTCATCTGACTTTAATGAAGACGTATTTTAAGCAGCTGCACCCATGTCAAATGTCATATTTTGGCTCAAAACTTCCACCTACCAAGTAGGAGGTGTCTCAAAACTCAAAATTTCTAGTTGGTGGTACTGATAAGCTAATTGGGGGGTGTTATGCAAAAAAGTCTGTCAGTAAATGGAAAAGAATCTGTATACATGAAATCACAGTGGCTGTGAATTGATAATTATTAAAGCTAATGATGAATAGATGGGGTTCTTGATACCATTCTCTTTCTGCTTCTGCAGTTTTAAAATTTGATAATAGAAAAATAAATCTGTTCAAAGTGCTTAGCACTTAATAAATAATAATATGAGCTAAAATATTAAATCACCAATTACAGTATGTTAATTTATACTTTCTGAATAAGCTTCAGATAAATGCCACATAGGAGTTTGGTCGTCCTAATTCATTAGAGCCTGAAGCTTCTTTCTGTGTTTTTCCTTTGTAATCAAATAGCAATTTCTAAAACCAGAATTATTTCAAGAGGGTTGGATTCACTAAAAGCTCAGCAAAAAACCTTCAAGATCTGAGGAACAAATGTGTTTAAAGGACTTTTCCAGTTTGTCTGTTTCAGCCAAGTACCCACAAGCCAGGCCCATTTGGTTTATAGGGTTCCATTTATTTATTCGGCAAACATTTAACCAGTGAATATTGGCCTACTGGGCACTTAACTAACTGCCAGTGATAAAAAAAAAAAAAAAAAAAAAAAAAAAAGCTGAGTAACCCAAGCTCCCCCCTCTTGAGGCACTTATAGTCTTAGATGGAATTATAAAAAGATAGATTAGGCATAAACTAAGCATGAACTCTTAAAACTAAGATTCATTTTTCAGTGTTGCTGAACTTGATATGAGAAAGGACGTTGCTTTTTCACCACCAGTTCCAATTGTGGTTTGCAGAAGGACAGCAAGATTGGAGAGGAGTTAGGACTTTGTGTGTGTGTGTGTGTGAGAGAGAGAGAGAGAGAGAGAGAGAGAGAGAGAGAGAGAGGGAGAGAGAGAGAGAGAAACTGCAGATTGAACTCAGGCCCTTGTGCTTGTCAGGCAAGCACTTATTCTACTGAGCCATCTCCCCAGCCCCGCTAGGACCTTTCTTTAGCCTCTTCCTGTATTGGTGTGGTGTTGCTTCCATCTGCATTTTGAAGTCTGAAAAGAGTTCACACCTTACAAATGTGGTTCGTATTTGCCAGGAAAAGACGGCTTGTTTTGCAGCGCTTCCCTTCCAAAAGCTGACAAGTCACAGCTTTTCATTCTGACAAGCAGCTTGAAGGTATCACCTCTGCAGACTCCTGACACAATGAATTGCGGTTCTTCATTTATGGCAGTTTGTGCTTCGTGTATGCTTTCATGTGTTCAGGACTGTTGCCCAGTTTTAAAGTAGCAGCTCTTAAAATAGCTGGAGATGGATGTGGAGTTCAGATTTGGTTAAAAGGACCTCAGTGGAACTTGTGTGTGGTGTGTGTGCGTGTGCACTTTCAAGCCTGTGTGCATGCCTGGGCCGCTGTGTCACTGACAGTCATCGACACAGGGGTCCTTTGTGATAGAAAATAGCAGGCACCTAGGCTGAGGACTAAGAGGGAGGGAAGATTGCGTCTAGTGATCCTGGAACAGTTGCTCAGCCCAGCATTTAGTGTTTTATTAGGAGAGAACAACTCTATAAAAGGAACAAGCGGTTCAATCGTTACAGAGTGAGGCGACAGGAGGCAGCTGCCAGCGTGACTTTGAAAACCCTTTGAGGTCCTAGAGGAGTTGCCACATATAACGTGCTGCAGCTGCTGGGATCATTTTGGAGAAACGTGGAGCTTGGCACCCACCCCCTCCTGCAGGGATAGGACTGTAGGGTCACCTCAGTATTTTCTTTAGATAAGTTCCACTCCCACCCCCACTCTCCTTCCTTGCCACTAAGTGTTTTCCCAGTAATGCTTGTATCTCTCTCTTTTTCAGATAGGTTTGCCAAGAATTAAGAGAGCACAGTCCCCTAGTTTTGACTTGATGCAAATGAAGGGACCTGTATTCTGGGGCTTAGGCAGGTAAGACCAGACTGAAAGAGCACAAAGGGTCCCTAGGCTCGCCACATCCTGGGTTGATACTTGAACAAGTTGCCATAGCTTGGAAACTATCCCTCGTATGATGTCATATAAGAAACAAAGTATATGAGCTTCATTTAAAAAAAAAAAATCTACCTGTATGTCTGTTTTTCATCAGTCACATAGAACATTTGCAGTCGAGCCCTTTAACTTTAAAAATCTCCAATTAAATCATATAAACTTAAGCAACAACCAGTGTTCGTTAAGCCAAAAGAAGGGTCACTTGTGGGGGAGCTGTTCTTGACAACTGTATTATTTGATAGGTATATAGAATTTTTTCTCAAAGCATAAATGCCAGTTACTGCTGAAAATTGGCAACTGAAAAAGTTTCTATGAACTCAGATTCTGTGAGTAAGCTCGGAGCCCAGCAGCACGTCAGTGCAACTTACTGATGTGATCTTGAAAGAGACGTATCTCTTACCTTACTGAGGAACACACAGGGAAGATAGGGTAGGAGTGCAGTAACAGCTGTAGTTTCATCTTGAAAAGGAACATTAGAAATCCTGTAGGTTAGAAATCACATTTATAGCCTGAGAAAACTTGTCTGCTTCCCCAGCCCAGGAGATTCTGATAACATCTTTTGTTTTCTACCTCCCTGGCCTGTAAGAATCATTCCCTCTCTTGCTGCATATCTCTCACACATGTTGAAGTGGAGGGAAAAAAAAAAAGAATTCTTCATTTCAAATTCCTTGCTTGTTCTTAAGTTGACAAAAGTAGAGGCCAGAAAACTCCTGCAGAGGAAGGCAGCACAAGGTCACTTGGAAGTGACAGCCGTATGGAAATAGGCATTTTTAAGACATTAAATCTCAACTCTTGTGTCATTGCCATGTGAACAAGGATCAACAGTGGACAAATCCAAAAAGCAAAGACTCTGACAGTGGTGAGTGAGATAAGGGATAGCATGGTCATTTGAGTCAGTTCCCTAGGTACAGCAGGACTCAAGAGCCCTGTTGGAAGTAGGGTCTCATTTTTTTTTTTTTTTTTTTTTGTCTTTTTGAGACAGGGTCTCACTGTGCCGTTCAGGCTGGCCTTAAGCTCACTTTGTAGCTCAGGCTGGTCTCGAACTCACAACAATCCTCCTGCCTCAGCCTCCCTAGTGCTGGGATTACAGGCCTGCGCCACCACGCCCGGCTTAGGGTCTCATTTTATTTCAAAGTAATTCTGTTCAGTCTGGTCAAGGGAGTTAATAAACACATTAGAGCATTTCATTCTCCTATCTTCCCCAGTCACCAGAATTAAGTTCTTATTTTAAAAGACAATAAGTGTATAGAGAAATCCCAACTTCTATGGTTAAATTAGTAATAGAGATTGGCCATCATATTTGAAAAGAGAACCTATTATGGAACATGTTTTTTTCTGGCCCCATGGCTATGTACTATGAGTCCCCATGTTCACAGGTCCTTTAACTCTGTTTTTGAAGGACAAGGAATTTCCACCAGTCTGACAAAGCTCACTCATTCTAAGTAACATTTGAATAAGCCATACAAGGAACAAGCAGAGTTATGCTAGCCACAGCATGGTATTTGGAATTCCTTTTGTTATTAAAAAATTCCACACTGGTCATTTGGGTTAAGGAAGCCTGAGGAGGGATAAGAAGGAGAGCTTTTGTCTACTGCTGTTTTAATGAACTGCTTCAGGTGTTGGTGGGAAAACTGGCTTTGAAAGGCTTTGTATAACAAGATGACTCTTGGGCGCATTCTGGGTAACACCAATGGTGGGTTCCATTGAGAACTGTTCTGTTCCTTTCCCTGATCTCATTGTCAGGATTCTTAAAATAGTATTGATGCACCAATAAGCCAGGGGCCATCATCCAATCCCAGTCTCTGGGTTTATTTAGTTTACCTTAGCTGCAGTTTGCCTTTGGAACAAGATCTGTCTTTTCTAAATACTATAAGGCAGTTACTCTTGAGATTTCTGAACCATTGCTGACTTTTGAGACCTTTGCTCCTATGCCAGGGCTGTCTGATCCTCTGGTGCTATAGTATGGCAGACCAGTGAAGAATTCAGCCATGTCAGAAAATCAGACCAGCAAGCCTGCCTCCATTCACATGACCAAAGCCTTTGATGACATCACTACTCAAGACCATAGCTAACAGGAAGGTCTTAGAGTCACTTTTCAGAAGAGACAGGCTGAGAACTCCATCTTCTAAATAGCCCCTGCTGGGTGATGAAGTCTTGACTGAGGAATGGGTTTCCCCTGTGACTTTTCATAAACTTTTGCAGGTCATGCTCCCTAATAATCTGGCTGCCATGGGCTGCCCAGATAAGGAACCCTCCTTGAGTGGGTTACATCTGGAATGACTGCTAAATTCCTGCACAGCATAGCCAGCCACCCCTTTCTTTTCTCCTAGAATTCTCAAGCCAAATGGCTTATAAGGAGCAGGTGATGGTGGCAAGACATGTTGGCGATGGAGACTTTTGCCAAAAAACAATCTGGCTCCTGGAGCAGGGGGAGTGGGCAGGGTACCTCTGCTCTAAGACCAGACACACCCAGCATTATCCCCAAGGCAAAGTGCAGATGGAGAGCTCTGCCAGGTAAGTAGCTGTCTTTGTGGAAGGAGACCTTCCTGTACTATTGCTGCACTATGAGCCAAGATGGTACCTTCCAGGTGAAGTCTCCTATGCTCAATTCTTTACATTTTTATGATAAAGACTGTTTGCAATACACTCAGGGCAAAAGATTGGTCTTATTCTGGTGTTGTAACCACTCGAAATTTCTGTTCCCATCAGCAGGTCATCTATGGAGAGACTGCTCTTTGGGACCATCTCTCTCTTTTGAAAGAAAAGATGATTCTGACAGGGTTGGTGAAACAGTGTGCTTTTGCGGAAGCTAGGGCACTGACATCGTATCCAGTCCAAGTTTCCATTCCCCAGCCTGCCTTCTTTCTCTTTCTTTGTTTCTGTAGGGAAGAGATGCATTTACTAGAACCTATGTCTGCCATCTTGTTTGCTGTATTCATTCATCAAAAATGCAGTAAACACATGTGCCAAAAGAGGCTTCTTGGAGAAACTATGGCTTGAACCGAGTCTTGACTAACACGAACGAGCCAGGCAGCAGTGAAGAGAAGACAGCATGCACACATGTGCAGACAGGAGGGGCTAGGATGTAAATCAGGAGCTTACTTTAGGTCAGGACATCCATGATGCAGGGCATTTACGCTTGGAGTTGGGGGAGATGAGATAGAAGAAATCACGAGCTTAGCTGTTATCACAGAGTCTAGAGACTGGAGGACTCCCTGAAATTATAATCAAGGTCCCATGACAGACACCACTTGGGCTACAGTGTAGAAAACTGACTAAATAAAGTAAGCCTGGGTCCAGGAAAATCATGAGGCACTAAGTCCCTGAAAACAGGAGGTGGTAGTTGAAAAAGAGAAGAGGTAGCAACGCATGGAATGAAACTTGCAGCTCCATGAGTTGTATGTGGTGGCCATGGCGGGATGCAACTAGGAGCCTAGTTCTAACTTGACAACTGAGTGGAAAGCAGAACCATTTGTAGGGCGAGAAGGTCGGATGGAAGAGAGAAGATAGGTTCACTGGGGAATATGGTGAATTGAAGGAGTTTACAGAAGAACCAAGAGAAATAAAGGTGAAAGCCATATTTCCAGGGTTTTTCTTGATTGGCTTAGACTGCCTACTGACTTGTTGGATATAGCAGGCACAGAGAAAGGCATGTGGGAACTCTCATCACCCAAGAAAACTTAGCATAAACCCTCCTGTGGAGATTATTTCCCAAATTTGACCAGATGTTTAAGCAAATTAGCAAATGATTAAAGCAGCAGTCTGCAGAGACCTGGACCCCTGTGGGCATTAGTAGAGGAGCAAGGCTAAGAAAAAGTGAAGTCCAGGTGTTTCTGCTAGAAAGGAGATCGGGATGCTGCGGGTCCCCTGGGCGTGTGGGCAGAGTGGAAGGGGAGCCAGGCCTGCCGGAGACGGTGGACTCCAGAATCTAGAAAAAGTGTGCTTTTGTGTTCACTCTGAGAATAATCTCTGCCTTGTGGCCAGGCTCTCAAAGCACTGCTGTTCCACCCATTATGAATAGCATGTTCCACTTTTAAGGGATTTCCCCCCTTAAAAAGACTTTCCCAATTATCTAGGGGGAATAGCACCAGAGAAGGATCACTGATGAGCATTGTGTTGTAGCAAAATGCATCAGCAGTTGACAGGCTGAGTTGAGTACCCTTTCAGCTTTATCCCTAGTCTTCTCTCCCTCTCTCCCTTGCTCCCTTGCTCCGTCACTCCCTTGTTCCCTCCCTCCCTCTCTCTCTCTCCCTATACCAAGTTCAGCAATGTACCCTCTTTTCTGGACCCTAATGTCCTCCTCAGAAATTTACCTCACCTATTCCACCTATTCTAAGGTCACTATTAAAATTCAGAAGGATTTTTTAGGGGGAGATGGCTGGCTCAGAATGCCTTAAGGGCTGTTCCAGTAAGGCATGAAGATTTGGGGATCGAACCACAGTATCCTGAGGCTGACTGCCTTCTCACTATTAGCATTCTTGTTCTATCTCTGTGTCCCTTTCCGCTTTGGAAAGCCCCTAAGTCTCACTTAGAATGGCAGATACTTCTTACCAAAGACACAAGCCTGGACATCAGAAGAGTACTTCAGTAAATTGTGCTTCCCAGCACACATCATGCCTGGGTATTTAGCAGGCTGGCCCATTTCCAGAGAGACACTCCCTGCTAAGGTTCACTTAGACCATCAGGTTTAAAATCAACCATGCCCCTGTTACCCTCCTGCCCCCACAGGCTCCCTAGATAGCTTCATCTAGTGACTACATTTCTTACTGATCTTAAAATAAATAGGAAATAAAATGAATAGCGGAGAAAGTGTTCCAAATGCCACAGTCTTTATGTCCATGCTGACATCAGTCATCTCCAGCGTCTTCGTTGTCTGTGTGAAGTCATTTGATGGCTGAGAACTTCTAGCCTGAGAAGGATGAAAATGGCCATCGATGACTAGCCCACTGTAGTTCCAAATGACTCCAGTCCAGCTCCCCTCCCCCATATAACCAGTGAGGCAGGAGAGCACTCAGTTGGTTTCTGTGTCTCAGGCTGCACCTTCTGTCCTTCCGTCCTTTTCACTGCCTCTCTGGCAACAGAGTTCAGGCCCTTAAATGCAGGCTACTTTCCAGTTGAAAGGAGTCACATGTCATAATTGAAATTGGGATTCTGAGTAACTGTGGGATAAGGTATTTGAATTAAGTTATGACAGCACATGGCAATTCTGTGACATTCTTTAAAAGGCTTGGGGTTCTTTAAAATCTCATTAATTGCTATTTATGGAGGACAGTTAACATGTACATGTATCAAAATATTTGTTTTGTACACAGGTATCAAAGATCCAGAACGGGTAAGTTATTTTCCTGTGGTCACATAGCAAGGGATCAGTGAAGATTAGGAACAATCCAGGTGCTAGTGAAACAAATGTTTTGGCTCTGACGGCACAGTTCAGGAAGGGGATGCTGGCCCTTCGGTGGGAAGTGCAGCTCGGCCTCCAAGTCCCCTTGCTATCTCAGGAGAACTATATTTTTTACTTGCCTGAATTCTCCTATGACAGTTTTTTTTTTTAAATGATTTAAAATTTATGTGTATATACGTGCATGAAAATATGCGGCTGCTCACAGATACATATATAGAAGATGAAAGGGGAAAATGGACAACTTATAATTACAGATATTTTTATTCATCTGGTATCCAGATGATCTCCCTTGATTCTGACAGTCTTGACAAATCAGTTTATTAAAATTGTAAATGTAACCCAGAGCTGTTTAGCACAGTACTAGGCAGAAGGTACTTTCTCCTCACATTATGTTTTGCTCTTATGGTGTTAGAGGCAAAGCGGCTACACATAGAGGGCAGAACAGCCATTCTTCCATGAGAAGGAGATATTTTGCTTCATAGCATCACAGTTGGTTTTACTGTCCAAGACCTTCCTTGAGGATATTTTCTTATGACTTGGACTTTGATTGAAGACAGAGAGGCATCGGGTCCCCACTCACCCTCCTTTCCTTCCTCCTCCCTGTCCCTTCAAAGAGAGAACTTTTCCACCTTTGCTCACTCACAGGCGCTATCATTCAGGTTGATGCTCGGGGACCGAAGTCCTCAGTGTGGCAGAGTTTAGCATGAGCTATATAAGTGTGTTTGATTATGTTTACATAACAGGTTTACATTGTAAACTTTTTGGAAAAATGTGGTACCAAGAAGTAATGGCATGGGAAGGCAAGAAACGAATGGTTGAATGCTGACTTAAAACATGAAAAAAAAATTAGAAAATGTAGAATTTGGTGCACTTAGTAAGCTGTAGAAAATGGGGGAAAGATTTTTTTTATTTTGTTTTGCTTTGTTTATTTATTTATTTTTGCTTTGTTTTGTCAACTGCCATAGAAAGTCCAGAGAAAATTTTATCTGATACCCAATATCTTCAATGAGCAGACAATATGTTTAACCACTCCAGTTTTGTTTCTCTAGCTTTCCTCTCCTTCACCATTCCTAGCCTCTCCCTGAAAGTCATTTATAAATAAGCACAATCTTGTAACTAGGTATCTTTATCTTTGTGCATTGGACTACTGGCAATCTGATAAAGCCCAAGGGCCCTGTCTCATAATAATTTGAAATAAGGTAAAATATATAGGAACATAATTATTAAAGTATTTTAAATGCCCACACATTTTAATATAGAACTGTATTTTTTGTTTTGTTTTGTTTTGTTTTTTGAGGTACTGGGGATTGAACTCAGGACCTTATGCTTGCCAGGCAAGCACTTATTGTATGTGCTTATTTTTAATGTATTTAATAATCAGAACTAGTCACTACTATGCTTTCAAAGTCCTAATGTATGTGCACCAGGAATCAACAAACTAAAGCCCACAGACTGGTTTTATAAATAAAGTTTTATTGGAAAACAGCCACATTCATTCCTTTACATATTGTCTAAGACCACTTACACACTAATGTAGCTTATAAATAGCTAGCTTGAGATCATAAGTCCCTCAAAGTCTAAAGTACTCCTCATCTGGCTCCTTATGGGACAAGCTTCCCAATCGCTCATTTAGAGTGCAACAATAATAATTTTAATCATTATTAAAATAATTACAATGAACATTCTGGGTTCTACTAGTGGCAGTCACAGGGGATACTAGCTACTGGTTTCTCCTATATTTATCACTGACACAAACGCTCAATTTCAGATTGAAGTTAGTAGAAATAGAGGTGTGATTTGTTTCCCATCCAAATCCACAGGCCACCTGAATTCTATTCATGCACTCCTTGGAGGCCTGTGGAATCCAAGTTAGTAACCTTTGAATGGGATTACAATTTAAAGGCCCTTTCAGCAGAAGGAAATAATGCCTTTGCAGTGTGAAGAAAAATCTGCACCCTTTCTAGCCTTTTAACAAATTTATGCATGCCTTCAATGTAAGGGATTTTTAGGTAGTAAATGAAAAAGAAGTCACCCCTGAATGAGGTGACTCAGAGCCACTTTCAGACTCTTATTGCCATGTTGCAAAGGCCCCTCTTGATAGAGGAAGTGTGT
>PVKA01015617.1:28214-49734 GCA_004027165.1 Ctenomys sociabilis | reverse complement strand
AGGAAGAATCTATCTCAAAATAATTTTTTTTTTTTTTTAAGGGCTGGGGAAGAAGCTTAGTGCAAAGACTCTGTGTTTAATCCTTACTACAAAACATATAAGTAAATCGAGTAAATAAGTAAATAGAGAAGCATACAATGTTCATGGATTGGAAGGCTCAGCATAATAAATATTTTGGTTCTTCCAACTGACGTACAAGCATAACACAATTCCTATGACAACTGCAGTAAAAATATTGTAGGTATATTAGCATTATTCTAAGATTTATGTGAAAAGTCAAAGGAATATGAATAGCAAATAATTTTGAAAGAATAATAATGTGAGCTAAATAGCCAATCTGATTTCAGGACTCATAGAGCTACTGGACCAGGACAGGATTGTGGGGGAGGAGTGGAGGGACAAGACAGAGAATTCAGAAAAGGACCCACACATGTATGCTCAGGTGATTCTGACTCAGGTGCAAAAGCAAACCCGCAAAGGAAGCACATTCTTTTCAATAGGAAGGTTGAACCAACTGGACACCAGTGGGGGGAGAAGGAATGATAGAAAAAGAAAAAGAAGGAGACAAAAGAGCTAAACTTTATATCTTGAACAGAAGTTAACTCAAAATGTGTCATAGTTGCCAGTCCCGTGGATAACCCATTACTATTATAGACTACTGGACTATATCGGATTACTTTGCTGAATTCATGCACCTACAATATATGAATGGCAATGGAATACCCATCTCTGACAAAACTAAACAAAAAATGGGGATATAAATGAAAGACCATTTTGTAGTAAAAGAAAATACATATATATATGTGTGTGTGTATACACAAAATAGCATAGATATACAGCTACTTTCTCTTAGTTCAATGAGAAGTTTTGAACTAATACTGTTTAGATAGGATATCATGTTTGCATCTTGTGCTATGAATAACTATTATGAAGACAACAATATGCAGTGTATTAATTATTGTAACTGTCCTACTGGCCTGTTTTGAAACTGTCTCATTGCTACTTCTTTCTCAATAAAATTAATATAAAAAAGAAAAAATCAAAATGTGTCCTATACTTAAGTAGAAAATTATTTATAAAATGCAAACGTTGGGCCAGGGAGATAGCTCAGTGGCTTAAGCACCTGCCTGATATGCACAAGGTCTGCTTCCAATCCCCAATACAAAAAAAAAAAAAAAAGAAAAGAAAAAGGAAAGGAAAATGCAATCACAAGGAAGAAAACCATTGAAATCTAAAAATAGATAGAACTCTTAAACTTGATATCAAAAATATGATCCATACAAACAAAAACTGGTAAATTGAACTTTATCAACATTGAAAAATCTTTGTTCCTGGAAAGAGTCTCTTAAGGATGAGAAGACAAAATATGGATTGGAGGCAAATATTCGCAACATATATCTGACAAATCACTTGCATCTAGAATATATAAAGAATTCTCAAAGCTCATCAGTAAATAAAAAACAACCACATTGAAAGGTAGGCAAAATGCATAGATACTTCACCAAGGAGGACATACAGATGGGAAATAAGCACATAGAAAGATATTCAGCATCATTAGCCATTAAGGAAATGCAGATTAAAACCACAATGAGATATCACTACACATCTATCAGAATGACTAAACTGGAAAAAAAAAATAGTAACTACACCAAATAATGGCAAGAACGAGGAAGGGACCATTTGCACACTGCTGATAGGAATGCTCAGTGGCACAGCCACTCTGGAAAATAGTTCGATGGCTTCTTTGAAAATGGAACGTGCACATCCCACGTGCTTTCGTATGATATCGTACAGCCACTGCACTTGGGGCGTTTATCACAGAGAAAGGAAAACTCAAGTTCATGCAGAAACGGGTCCATCAGTGCTCATCGCAGCTTTATCTGTCATACCCGAAACTGTGAAGGATTCCACTATTCGGAATGCAGCAGATGAGGAGACTGGTACAGCCCAGCCAAGGAGGAGATCCTACACTGCGGAGCGCTGAAATGTTGGCAAGTGCACGACATGGAGGAGATTCAGGAGTAAAAGCATAAAGTATCCCACCCTGGGAGCGGGCTGAGACAGCAACTGAGAGTCGGCATGGCGGCGCGTGCTCCTATAACCCCAGCGTTTGGGAGGCTGAACACAGGAGGATCACTACAAGTCTGATCTGCGCAGTGAGACCCTACAGACCCTGCACTAAATACATTTTTTAAGAGACCATAAAGTACATGCTGTATGATTCTATTTATGTAACATTCTTGAAGGAACCAAACTTTAGAGACAGAAAAAAATGAGTGGTAGAAAAGACGAGAGAAAAGACTGGGTAGGGGGGATTGAGGCACTCCATTTGGCAGTCCAGAAAAGAAAGGTGATGACAACCTGAAAACTCGGAACGTGCTGCAGCTGAAGCACACAGTTTACACAGATGATACGGAAATTTATGTTTTTAGAGTTCATCCTAACGTGGAGCCTCTGCTACTAACCATCAAAGTATTTGCTAGCTTCAAATTTAGTACACAAGCAATAAAGATCATTCCCCTAGTTCAGCATGTAAAATGTTAGCTGTTCTCCAATTTAAAAAGTTGGAAAAGGGGCCAGTGAGACAGCTCAGCAACGAAGCGCTTGCTTTGGCAAGCGCAGGGAC
The DNA here is from genome assembly GCA_004027165.1 of Ctenomys sociabilis. Lineage (NCBI taxonomy): Eukaryota > Metazoa > Chordata > Mammalia > Rodentia > Ctenomyidae > Ctenomys > Ctenomys sociabilis. The sequence goes on along the minus strand of PVKA01015617.1, from coordinate 47,108 downwards.
CAGGGCTTGATCCCAAGTCCCACGCCAGCTCCACCCCCAGGCACTGCGCTGGCAAATGAGTCCGTGAGCTGCGTAGCTTGTTCCAAGTACATAAATGACAAAAAATAAAAGTTGGAAAAGGATTCTTCACTTCCTTTCAGAAATATTTGTTTTTATAAATATGCATCCATCTGAATTTTAATTTCCCTTACCATCAAAGTTATATAAATGTCAGCCTCAATTTTTAAATCGGAAATGGAAGGTATAACTCTTTTTTTTTTTGGCTCATTCTTTTTTTGAGGGGGGATGGGTACCAGGAATTAAACTCAGGACCTTGCACTTTCCAGGCAGGTGCTTATGCCACTGAACTAAATTCCAGGTGGAAGTTATAATTTTTGAATATTTTTATGTATCATCTATTAAACTGATTCTAATTATTAAATAAAATAATATATTTTAATATATTAAAAGATTATCCAAATCTTAAGACCTATGTAAACATTTGATTCTTTCTCAGCCTGAAGATTTATTATAATGGTGATTAGAAAAACAATGCATCTAAAATTATAAGTAAAAGTTTCATTCTGTAGTTCAGGATGAATTTGAACTTGCTATGTAGCCCCAGCTGGCCTCAAACTCCTGGCTAATTTTCTGCCTCAGCCTCCGAAGTGCTGAGATTGCAGGCATGCCCCACAGTGCCCAAGATTGCTACGTGCTTACCCTTTAACATGCTTGGACCACAATTAGGAAAAACAATGCTAAAATAGTTGTTCTCCAATTTAAAAAGTTGGAAAAGCCTCTTCACTTCCTTTCAGAAATATTTGTTTTTATAAATATCCATCTGTCTGAGTTTTAATTTCCCTTAGCATCAGAGTTATATAAACGTCAGCCTCAATTTTTAAATCGGAAATAGAAGTTATAACTCTCAAATGTTCTTTGTGTACCATCTATTAAAATGATCCTAATCTGTAGGAGGCAGTTATAAAGCTTGTGTAATATAATTTTCTGGCTATTTTTAAAACTATAATACATTAATAAGTTTCCTTAATAAGTAGATTTCATTTCACAATTATTTATTGTAATTAGTAATATATTTGTATATATTTCCACTGTTTTTGTTTTTCTTTTAACCATCCTTTTTGTTCCTACAATTTTTATTCTCCTTTTCTAGCTTTTTGCTGAACTGATAAATTTTTTTATTTCATTTTTAATTTTCCTCTACTGATTTAGAAACTATAGGTTACATTTTTATTTTTTTTGTTTTTATGCTTATATTGTAAAGCTATAAATTTTTCTAAAACATTTAAAACTATTTTTTATCACCATCCTTCTGAGCACAACTAATGACTCGGACATGATTTAGTCCCTTATGGTACAATTCTTGGTCTTACTATTATAGAGTCTCAGTTTTCCTCTTATTTTTTAGCATCAAAATATAGCCAATAGTTAACTAAAATACATCTCTATAGCTTATAAATTTATTTGTCTGGTATTGTTTCTTCTATCCAATGTCTTGCAGCCTGCCTTGTGCAAATTGTAATTTTCACTATCTCTGAGGTTTTAGCCTTTCTGTACCTCATTTCCTTACTATGAAATGGGATTTTAAATATATCTGCCACTTGATTTTGTTGTGTTAGCTATTGTTTCCTTAGAGGTATCAACATAAGGTATTTTCCTTTGTGCTCAAGTTAATCCTTCCATGGTTCCATGAGGGGTAAAGTTTTAATAGGTAAAATGTCTTTAATTTGTCTCTTTTTTAATGAAAATTTAATTTTTATATGATAACGTAGCTAGATTGAGAATTATTCTTCTTTGGCAGTTTGAATAATTATTTCATTTATCAATACTGATGAGAAGTGTCTGCTGTAAGAACAATTGTTATTCTTTTGTAGGTAACCTGCCTTTCTCTCATAGCTAGTAGAGCTCTTGATGTTTTAAACCTTTCCCTACATGAGGATTTATTTTTATTGTCTAGAATTTGTTGTCAACTTTTAGTTTGAGGATGTATGTCTTTAATTCTCAAAAAGACTTCAGTCCTTACCTTCATCCGCTTTCCCCTGGAACTTCCACAGATTTATTTTAGAGCCTCATATGTAATCTATTATTCATGACTTGTAGCTGTTTTTTCGTAGTTTTGTCTCTTTCCATAATACTCTGTGAATTCTTCAGAACTACTTGACTAGTCGTGCTTTGACTTATACCAGTCTACTTTATCTTATTTGATATTTTTCTTCCAAATAATGCCTTGGTTTCTAGAGGTTCTAATTGGTTCTTTTTTTGTGCCTACTTTGATTTTTTGTTCTCTATAAATAGCTACTCAACTGTGTCAACACAACAACCTGCATCATACATTGGGGTAGGGAAAATTCTAGAATTTGACTAAATTTTCAAGAAAGCAATGCTTTAAATGCATTTTATTTTATTTAATTATAATATTCGTAAGTGGAACAACCAATTTTATGTAAAAATCACTCCACTGTAGAAATGAGGAGTCTTAAAGTGTCTTCTGTTGAGCTTCTAGTTCATCCTTTGCAGGAAATCAACTATTTGTGTCAGAAAAGTTCATTGTATACACATCCCAAGAAAAATCAGGGTGCAAGGGAGCAGTAACTTACACTATTTATCTCTTCTTTTTTCCCAGGTAGCAAAATGGTCCCAGATTAATTTGTAATGATCTGAGGGGATATTAGTTAAGAGCTTTCTGGATTCAGAAGACAACCAGTTTTGTCACAATTCTTTTTTTTTTTTTTTTTTTGTCTCTTTGAGACAGGGTCTCACTATGCAGTTAAGGCTGGCCTTAAGCTCACTTTGTAGCTCAAGCTGGTCTCGAACTCACAACAATTCTCCTGCCTCAGCCTGCCGAGTGCTGGGATTACAGGCATGCACCACCATGCCCAGCTAGTTTTGTCACAATTCTGACAAACTCTGTCATCTTCCCTTCAGAAAGCACCTCAACTTTACATTGTGTGTAAAGAAGCCCAGCTGGGGGACAGAAAGTACAATCTGGAATATTTTCCTCACCAAGAGGATGCCAGTGCCAAAGCATTTACTCGATGGCCACTTTCAACCTTTCAAAACATCACCAGTTGTCCAACGTAAGCTCCTGTATTTCCCAAGGGTAAATTGATTTTAAATGAGAACACTATTAATTCTCTTTCACTGGGAGCTCAGACTCAAAGTGTCTGATTTGTCTCAAAGGATCCCAGAAATCTTCCAAAAGGTCTGAGTCAGATCATAACTCTCTTCTGAAGACTGCCTCTACAGTACCAGTCTGACCTGAATCTCAGTCTCTCGCTGGTACAAAGTGCTGTGAGCCTAGATTGAAGCAAAGAGTGACAAACACCAAAGACCTCAGTTGTCACTTCCTTGTAAATAATACTAGATACACTTGGAGCTGCATTTTTCAATAGGCATTTGATACCCATTGTTGTTGACATGTTTTTCCAGGAAGTGACAACAGCTTTTACATTTTATGCTTTTGTTTTATTTTTTTTCAAGGTGTATCTATGTTCCTTTTTTAATTTTGATATTATCTTCTTGTGTGGATCTGTAACAGTTTTTCCTGCCTGAGATTGGGATAGCATCCTTCTTGATTGGATTTATTTATAAGGAATAGACTTTGGAGCTGAAAAATGATACAGACATTAACCTTTGGGTACAGATAGTTAAAGTAACAAAGCACCAAGAAAGTAGAGATCGAATAGTTAATGAGCATCCTGCCAAGGACTGGAATTTATGTCCCCTGACTCCTGATTTAAGTTCATGAAAGCAGAGAGCCGTGAATAAATCTGAAGAGTTGCTCAGCGCAGAGACCATCGGAGATATCCTCATACTGGGTAATGGGCCTATTAGTAGAATAAAAATTGTTATTTCTGACATATTTGAAACAAAATCAACAAGCTTGTGGCCCATTATGAGGTACTTAAGAAGTTTGTTTGGAGGGCCTGAAAGGCACAGGAAGACGGCCAAAGGAGCTCTCTGCAAGCAGGCAGCGTTCCCAGAGTACCCCACAAGGAAAAAAGGAATCAACAAATTAGTGAATCAGAGTTCTTTTAATAGTTCTATTATGGTGCCTAATTGTGAGTGCAAGGCCTTATGACCTCATCACAAGACGAAGCACTCTGCTTAAAAATGTCAGCTCAACTTTCATTCTTTTAAAACACTACACCTGATGCTTAAGTGAAGCTCAAGCTACCAAAGTCTCCAAAACCATTTTCAAAAGCACAAACATTTTATATGCCCAACCTCACTGTCAGAGGTGTTTCACTCTTTAGTCTCTCCTATCCTTACTAGAAGTTATGGTTTGCTTTGTGGATGTGCTCTGGAGCTCATGCATTGAACATGTGGTCCCCAAGTGGCAGTACTAGTAGGAGAAGTTGGATCCTTTGGGAGGTGAAAGTTAGATCACTGATAAAGTTCTTAAAGGGCATGTTGGGGCACTAGCACCTTCCTTTTCCTCACTTTCTGCTTCCTGCAGGCATGAAGTGAGTAGCTTTGGTCTGCAAATTACTACGTGATTGGCCTCATGTAGGCCCAAAGCTGTGGAAGCAAGGAGCCACGGACGGAACTCTCTGAAACTATGAGGTAAAATCAAGTCAATTTTTCTGAGGTATTTTGTCTTTGCTACAGAAAGTTTCCTGGCACACTTTCCTGTGTATCCAGTCACTTCATTTAATCCTCCTAATAGAACTGTAGCAGACCTCATCGCCTACAGTCAAATAACCTTCAATGGCAGGGCTGGAATTTGAATTCCAGTTACTTTGACTACAGAATTTAGCTCTAAATCAGTTCATGGAAGAAGACATTTCTTTATCTTACAGCAGCATCTAAAATTGCATCTGGCTATTCTAGAGGGTGCTTCATAAATATCTGTTGGGTTCACAAATAAGCAAATGTGCAAGGGTAAGAAGCACTGCCCTTGTGTTTAGATGAGCTACTAAAGCTTCTGCCAGCTTTACAATGTACGCATAGCCCAAGGAATCTTTTCAGAGTCTTCGCAGCTAACACATTAGCCTGGGTGACATCGCTTCATTGCTGCTGTGGTACACACTTCCTACTGTCTCTTTCCTCTGTGATAGGTTGTATAGTTGGCATAGGTAGAGTGCTCTATAATGGAATTCTGGATTATTTTGTGGTGCTAGGGATTAAACCAGAGTCCTCACGCATGCTATGTGAGTGCTTTACCACTGAGCTATGTCTCCAGCCTATTTTATTTAAAACATAGACAAGATCTTGTTAAGTAGTTGAAACTAGCCTTGAACTTGCAAGCCTCCTGCCTCAGCCTCCCAAGAAGATGAAATTGCAAGAATGTACCACCATGCTTGGTTAATTGAAAGACTGGGCATTTATGTGTGGTCTCTGGAATCAACTTGGAGTGGCAGATGGGCTCCAATATTTGCCAACTATAGGACATTGTAAGGTTACGTTTGCCTCAGTTTCTTCATTTAGAAAATGTTGTGTGCCTTCTGGGTGGTTGTAAGAAGTAAGTGAGTTAGTTTATATAAAAAGCTTGACACACTATTCAATAAATATACTACATGATAAATAAATGGCAATCAGTGCCATATCAAAAATGTCTAATTTCCTCCAATGTGTGGGGGAAAAAACCCTTTGTTCATCAACAAGCAGATATTAAGCATCCTGCACCTGACTGGCTGGGGCTCCCACAGGGAATGGAGACACAAGGCAGCTGTCTGGTTTCATGAGCCTTGTGTTCTAGACTGGGAACTCAGAAGATGATAAATAAGATGCATTCATCCAGGTGGTGAAAAAAATGGCTCAAGAGGGTAGAAGCTGTGGGGAGAAGGTGGCAGGGAAGGGATCCCAGGGTCACACCAGAAAGGAGTGGGGCATGGCCCCTGCAGACTTCTGGGAAAGAAGAATTTCCACAGAAGGAATTCCTGCATGCTGGGAGGTAGCTGAAGATGGTGAAGGAGGAGTGGTGGAGATGCAGAGAGGAGGTGGAATGGGCAGCCAGCTCCTGCAGGGGCTTGTAGGCTGCATGAGGACTCCAGATTTTATCTTGAAGGAGATGGAAACCATCTTCAGGTCTCGAGCAGAGGACAGGCACAACCTTGCACACTGGAGAAAGAGTGCTGAGGCGGCTGAGCTCCCAACTGTGAAGGGTCAGGGATGGAGCAGGGACACTGCTGTGCTGGAACATGATTGCACTGGCGCAGATGCCTGCAGAGGTGAGTCTCCCTTTGGGTTAAATCTGATGTGAAAGAGGCAAGAATGACCCCAAGGTTTGTAGACCAGTTGGCACTCATGTTGCTTTGGAAGGGAGAGGAGATGCTAGTCAGAGCTCTCCAGGGTAACAGAGCAAATAGGATGTGTGCCTCTGTGTGTGTGTGTGTGTGTGTGTGTGTGTGACTTTGTATGTGTGTGTGTGTGTGTACATGTGTGTGTGTGTGTGGAAATAATTACGGATGCTATAAATCCCAACATCAGCTGTATGGGCTGGCAACCTGTTACCTAGGAAAACCAGATTCATTCTGAAGGCTGGAAGGCTTGAGACATAGCAAGACCCATGACTACTCAAGTCCAAGGACAGGAAAACAGTCAACAAATCAGGGCAGCCTGGCAGAACCCTGCCTTGCCTCAGAGAGAACCAGTCCTTCTGTCTCTTTTCAGCCCTTCATCCTCTTAGATATAGGCCATCCACAGCAGAGAGGACAACCTGTCTTCCTCAGTCTACTAATTTCAGTATTGTTCTCATCTGAAAACACTCTGAGACACTTGCAGAATGATGCTGGGCCAGACATCTAAGGGCCTTATGGTCCTGTCACGTTGACACAAAATCTACCATGACAGGAGCAGGTTTGGAGAGGAAATCAAGTTTCCCTTTAGACACGTTAAGTAGGTGGTGTTTAGTAGATCTCAGAGGAGAAATGTGGTTAAGCAATTAGGTACAGGGAGCAGGCAAAATGACAACAGCGCTTTGCCCTCCCTTCCCTTTACATTCCATACATAATCCTGATGTGACATTTGAATTTCACCGACACTGCCTCAGTCATTAAGAGTAAACTGCTAACTTACTGGCATTTCTTTAGCTGTATCAGACAATACATTCCTCAATACTTCGCTGCTTCTCACTTTGAACATTCCCTCTGTTGTTTCTTTGTGTGGATGTCCCCAGCCCATCTGTCCCCTGAGATGAACCAGCGCTCCTGGGATGGCGTCTCCTGCCCCTTCCATCTTCTTCTAAATCACCAAAAAGACTTCAGACTACAGACATTGCCATTCTCCTTTCTTTTCAGATTTTTCCTCCCTCCATTTCTTTCTAGAAAGTTTTAATTTTGTCTTTTTATTATATATACACATATGGTACATATATATTTAAGCAAACGTATATATGTGTATAACTAAGGAAATATACAAAAGAATGAGTTAACATAAAATATGTAAAATCTGGGCTAGGGATTTAGCTCAGAGGCATAGCACCTGCATGGCAAACATGAGGTCCTGAGTTCAATTCCTGGTAGTTCCCCCAAAAATAATCCTAAAACCTTAAAGTCATGACGTTGAACTAGATTTCTAGAATTTGTTAGATCTGTACATATAAAATTACATCAGTTTACAAAATAATGTCTTTATAATCTTGCTTTATAAGATACTTTTTAATATTTTATTTCTTAAAAATCACTTACACTTTAAATTGACAAATAAAAGTCAATATATTTATAGAGTACAACTAGAAATTTTAATATATGTATACATTATGGAATTGCTAAATCAAACTAATTAGCATATATTGTCTTGAATGCTTTTTTTTGTAATGAGAATACTTAAAAACTTCTTAGCAATTCTGGAGTACACAATCAACCATACAGACTGTAGCCAGCATGCTGTTCAGAGCCCTCCAAAGCTTATGCTCTAACCGCAGTCCGTCCCTGTACATCTGATCCCCATCGCTCCATCCCTTTCTCTCTACCCCAGGCCGTGGCAGGTACTGTTCTGCTCTCTACATCAGGACTTGTCAGAGTCACATAGCAGTGAGATGCTGTGGCTTTGGCCTTTCTGTATCTGGCTCCTTTCATTTGACATTTTATCCTCCAGTTTTGTTCATGCTGTTACAAATGACCAGATTTACTTCCCACCTGAAACTAGACAGAATTCCACTTTACACACAGTATAGGCCACCATTTTTTTTATTAATCTGGACGTGGACACAGCTAGACAGAATTCTACTTTACACAGAGTATCTGCCACTATTTTCTTTATTAATCTGGATGTGGACACAGCTTGTTTCCGTTTCTTGGTGACTGGAGAATAGTGCTGCAGCAATGAGAGTGCAGGTTCTCTGATATATATAACAGGGAGTGGGGTAGCCCGAAAATGTGGCAGTTCTCTGTTGTTCTTGCTGTTATTGTTTTTCAGGGTCTCACCCTCTAGCCCAGGCTGGCCTCTAACTCATGGCAATCCTCCTGCCTCAGCCTCCTGAGTGTATACCACCACATCTGGTAGTAGTTCTACTTTAATTTTTGAGGGCCAAAACACTAATTCCTATAATGACTCTACTAATTTACATTCTCACAAACACTGTACAAGTTAATCTTTCTTAAAAATCAACAATATGCAATGAAGATCTCGCAACGTCAATCGGTACAGCTGAGTATGACTCATTACAGCAGTCACTCTTTTAAATGTATTTATAGAGTATCCCTTATATAGCCTTCCAATAGTGGATTCCAGTTGTTTTCACTTTTTTTTTTAAACAATGGCAAGCAATGCAATGATTCATGCATAGACTTACATGTACCTTTTTAATTGTTAAAGATATTTCATGATTTGGATATAATGCAATTTACTTAATCAGTGCAGCCCGAGGGACTATTTCTGGTATAACACACACACACACACACACACACACACACACACACACACACACACACACACACACACACACACTTGAAGAGACAGGGGGGAAAATGGAGAATTATTGGCTCTAGATTTGAAACTCTGAGGACAGCTTGGCTTTCGGCCCAGCTGGGTCCCTCACAGAACTGGTGTCCTGAGGACAATGGCCACTTAATGGCTCTGCTGTCCTCTGAAATCAGCCTTATTTTCAGCCAGGTGTTGCCATGTTACAGCAAAACTAGCCCCAGGCAGCTCCCACCTTATATGGTTTACTGAAGGAAAAATGTCTTATTTCTAGAGAAAAAATGTCCCTTCTCTTATAGTGCCAATGAAATTCCCAGAAAAAGCTTTAAAAGGGACCAATCCTTTTGTTACCCTGGTGACCAGCACATCCCAGGGGCCAGGGTGTGCTCAGCTTCCCTATCCTTGGGCAAACTTCAAAGTTTAGGAAGGTGAATGGTTTTAAAAAGAATAATGGGGCTCTGTTGCTAGAAGGCAAAAACAAGCTTCCTGGGAACCCCCAAACCACAATATTTAAGGCAGATTAACATCATTAAAAAAAAAACCAAACAACCCATTAGTGTCTTTTATGGGGAAATAAAAGCTGTTGATGACATCAACTCATATAACATCTACCTGTAATGAAGTGTCCATAGCTGAGAACCTCACTTTTTTTTTTTCTTTTTCTTTTTGAGACAGGGTCTCACTATGCAGTCAGTTCAGGCTTGCCTTAAGCTCACTTTGTAGGTCAGGCTGGGCTTGAACTCACAACAATCCTCTTGCCTCAGTCTCCCGAGTGCTGGTATTACAGGCATGCACCATTACGCCCGGCTGAGAACCTCACTTTAACTAACAGATGCCACCCTATTTCTACATTAAGGGGGGCAGTGCTGTCCCACACCAATCAGACTTGTCTTTCCATAGTACCTACCAGTTCCTTTTCTGCTGATGAACAGCAAACTTGGGGTCCATGAGCCTCTGTGCCCTGCACTCAGGGTTTCATCCTGTGCCCCTTAAACTCTGACAGAAACGAAGTACTATATGCTGTTTCCTTTTCCTCTGTTGAAGTTTTTTTTTTTTTTTTTTTTTCAAACAGAAAACTTGCAGGAAGGGATACAGAAGAAATAAAGAGCATTTCCCCCAAAGCTCAGATCTTTGTTTTGACTCTCCTGAGAGATAAGAATTCTGAACTTGTCATATTTTACGCTAGATTTTTTTCTGGCCCCACCAAAAAACGAAGGAAATGAGAGGCATAAATGAACCAAAGAACATGGATATATCCTGGAGGAGTTAGCCATTGGGTGACCCTTGACATCACTTAGCTTGGCGTTACCTCAAAGGAGAAACTGAGGAGGGAAGATACTGGGCTCTAGGAGTGCTCCCTTCTTCAGAGCCCCGTACTGGCATACCCCACTCCTAAGACACAAACCCTCTGGCCATGAGACTCACCCCTTTAGGAGGAGCTTAGCCATCAACCTTGGTATAGCTCAAGGGCTCTGTAAGCCCCGCCACACCAATATATCAGCCAGATCATCATGCATTCCTTCTGAGCACACACACACACACACACACACACACGCACGCACGCACGCACACACGCACGCATGCACGCACGCACTCACTCACTCACGCACGCACACAAGCCTCCGAGCTGTGTTCCACAGTCATAGTAAATAATGCTCTTTCTCTCATCACACACTAGTTGCCCAGCTGAAAAGAACAAAGAGAAATTTAAGGAATCTGACACCAAACAAGAAGATAATGGAGTTTTGGAGACAACATTAATTTGGGGAAGTGTGAAGCACTACTTCTTGGTGCCATCAAGAAGAGAAGTGCGAAATGGTTCCCCAAGTGCAATGGGAGGGGTAGGCCCATAAAAGAGTCTGAAGACATCAGAGAGATGAAGACCCAAGAGTGATTTTTAAACCCTTTCTAACACTAGAGCCCTTTATTCAAGGGTTAGCTTTCTCTGACTTGCAAAAGAAGGCGGTTGAGTTGAATGAAGGCCAGACTAAGCCGGTTTCCCTCCTCACCACACAATGTGCCCCCAAGGCCCCTGCAAAGAAATTCTTAGGGTTCAACATAGCTTAAAGTCTGCTGATCTAGACAGTCTACTAGAATCAACACGAAGAATGCAGTTGGGGCAGGGTGAACTGATGCTGTTAGACTCTGTTCCAGTGATAAGAAGGAAGACATTGCTGTGGACCGAACAGACATGAGCCTTGGGACCATTTTTCACAGACAATAAAAACAATGCTTCATACCCTTGAACTATTGTATCTTATTATTTCTTAGCTTTTGGATGACATGCATGAGGTGGAAACTTTTTCTTAATTTTCAATATAACTCTAATTAAGCTTAGGTCATTTTCCTTTCTCAAATTTCCTTTTTTACTAGCTTGAACGGTGACTAACTTTTTCCTATTGATCCCCCAAACTCTGGTCCATGAGGAGCAGACTATACTTCCCTTATGATCACCTAGAATATTCTTTGTATTTCCTTCTTGCTGCTAGGTTGTTAGGCTTTCTGGGGGAGGAAAATGTCTCATATATGCATCTTGTGCGTCTAACAGCAGACTTGCCAGGTCCATAGGTCTCTGTAAGATGAACGACACCAGCAGAGACAGTTCAGACAGCATAAGGTGTGTAACATGGGGGCTTCGGATCTCATTGGTATGCAAGTTATGTAAACCTTTTATTTTGTTTGTTGTGCTGGGGATGGGACCCAAGGCTCATGTGTGCTGGCCACGCATTCTATCCGAGTCACCTCCCTGGTCCCTTTGCAAATTCTTTAAGCTTTTATTCTCTCACCTATGAAATGAGAGGTGTAGTTACATCTTTCTCTGGTGTGTTGTTATAATTACCTCAAAACTCCCTACATCTTGGGTTGGGCTGCTCTAACAAAATACCAGCGACTAGGAGGCTGAAACAACTGACATTTATTCCTCACAGTTCTAAAGGTTGGGCAGCCCAAGAGCAAGGGGTGAATGCGCTCAATTCCTGGTGAGGGCCTTCATGAATGGCTTCTTGTAGTGGCACCGTGAGGTGGGGCGGACACTAGCCCCCTATACTGTATGACAAGGGAGCCACTCATGACTACCGGCCTCCCAGAGCTCCACATCCAAATGCCACCACAGAGAAGATGAGGTTTTCAGGGTATGAATGTAGGACGCACAGTGTCACAGCACCTTTCATCATCCAAGATGCAAAGCGAGTATCTGTAGTTCAGTGCATTCCTCTACCACTGGTGACAACTTCTGAATAGTCACCTTCCTCTATGCCACTATGCATTCTGGGGACAATAGAGGGATCGATCAATTGATTGATTGATATATGCTTTTGAATTCAAGTATGTTAACAGCATTTTTGGGCCAACTCTGGGTTAGCTCCTATCTAATGTTCATGGAATGGTGAAGTTGGTTAACAGTGGGAAAGTGACTTGCCCACCCACCAGCTACCTGCCCGTGGTGGATGACACCCCTGAGCTCTTTCTTTCCTGACAGGCAGAGGGCCAATGAGGCACTCTCCATGAAGCTAGGTTTACTCTGCCTCTCTCCCCATCCTACACCTCACCAACACAATTCATAGCATACCTGAAACCACTGAGAAACAGCATCTTGAAAAATAAGTCCCATCTTACTCTGATTTTCTTAGACTGCATGCAAACCATTCCTGCAGGTGACACCAACGATCTTCTCCAGTCAGGGGCCATTGGGCAGCACTGGTGACAGCTATGCTCCAGCATCATAATGTAAAATTGTAACTGCCCCAACAGAGGCATGTCTGGCTCTGAGAGCCCCGAGCAGGTGACCAGCCCAGGCTGGGGATTGAGAGAGTCACCGTCAGAGGTGGTTTTCTATAAAAAATAGGACTCAGCCTACAGCAGTAGCAACAACATTCTGCTCCTTGTGGTTGTGCAGAAACGGAGTACTCAGTTACCATTCCTCCCAGGAAGTGTGCGCTGGGGCCCAATTGCCTGGGTTCCAGTTTGGTGTCTGCTACTTTGTGCTGTGTGGCTTAGGGAAGTTTCTTAAGCTTTCTGTGCTGTAGTTTCTTTACCAGTATAATGAAACTTGGAACAGGACAAGTTTGCAGCGCTTGTGGCTGGTTAAATTAATTACTTCCAAAGCCAAGGTTAGCTGATTGATTGTAGGTGCTCAATAAATCAAAAGATTGATCAGTATTTTTCTTTCAGAAGTCTTTAACATCCGATGTGGAAACTAGACCTGTTCAAGCCAGATACTTTGTTATATCAAATGGTTGAGTGCAGACAGTAGAAACCAAATAAAGGCTCAAGAAACTTATTTGCCATCATGAAGAGGAGAGGCACATACCTGTAACCCCAGCACTCAGGGAAGCTGAGGCAGGAAGATCGTGTGAACCTAAAGCTAGTGAACTACACAGTCCAAAGTCATCCTTAAACCTTTCTCAGAAAAGCAAAGAGAAAAAAATTTCATGCATTGACTTTAAATACCCTTTCTCCTAATGACCATAAAATGATTATAAATATGTTAAAATATAATAATAAGCAAATAAACCCCATTAATTCACAGATTCCTCAAAAGGAAAAAAAATTATAACAGTTTAGGACTCAGTACATTCTTCTTAATAAAAACGTTAAAATTAATAATGTAGATAGGGTCTTGCCTGAAATATTTAACTGCTCTAAAGAAAAGAAAAACTTTGAAAGACCCCTAGTCTGTGGAAATGTGAATTACACAACAATTGGTTTACTAGGTAGAAGGAAATCATTAAAATAGCTCCATGAGGCCAGTATTAGGCTAGACAGAATGTAGATTTCAAAAGTAATGCAGTTTGTCTTTATTTTTTTTTATTTTTTTATTTTTTGGTAGAACCAAGGATTGAACTCAGGCCCCTGCGCTTGCCAGGGAAGCGCTTATTCCACTGAGCCATCTCCCGGGTCCAGTTTGTCTTTAAATACATCATAAAATTAAGATTTTTCAGTTAAATAAGACTGACCTTTCTTCTAATTAGGAGGTTTTTATTAGATAGAGGTAGATGTTAATATAACACATGCAGGGGCCGGGGAGATGGCTCAGTGGAATAAGCGCTTCCCTGGCAAGTGCAAGGGCCTGAGTTCAATCCCTGGTTCTGAAAAACAAAACTAACAAAGAAAAAAAAAAAAAAACCAACCAACCAAACAACAACAACAACAAAAAACACAACACGTCACACCCACCCTTCCGAGAGTTCTGCCCTGTGTAGCTACTTCCTCACTACTTAAAGGTCAGAATTCAACACATCCAGCTGGGATGATTAAGGGGCCTTGGGCCCTGAGTACCAGAGACTGAAACAGAGCAGATGGGAAGGGGAACATAGTCTTAGACTTTGGCTGTACACCCAGACAACTGAGGAAATTTAATTGGATTTAGAACTGCCTTCAATTTTTATTCTCTCTTGCACAAAGCTTTCTGTAGTATGTTATTCTGTGGGACATAACAGGATTTGGGCAGAATTAGGTTAAGCAAAGTTAAATACCCTTTGCTTCAAGATTTCTCATGACCTTCAAAGGGATCACGAATCATCAAGAGAGATCAACCCCTGCACTTACTTGGGTCAGCAGCCTTTATGGAGGAGTAATGGATGGGACAGGGCTTTTCAGTGGGCATTTTAGAGAACACTGTACTACTGCTTTGTCTCCATTGCCAGTGCCCAGGGTAAGCTTGCCTTTGAAGGCAGCCATTGCCCAAGAATACAGGCTAAACTGGGTGACCTTAAACAAACTGGCTCCTGCTTGCATCCCAGCCTCAGTCTCAGCCTCACCTCTCCTCACAGAGCCCCACAGTTCCCTGAAAAAGGAATATAAAGGGGTTTTTCTGGAACAGTTTTCTTAGGCCCTCTTCGCTGCAAACATTTGCTCATCTTTTCTCATACTGACTCCAAAGGAGTCGGACACCAACACTCACTATGCTGGTTCTCTGAGGTCAGGTCTGCGGTCTATGTGTGGTTTCAATGTATACCCTCTGCCTACTTCAGTGCCCAAAATACAGAAGGTTATGGATTTGTCTGTGGAATTCATAAAATGATTATTCTTCCTAGCTCACTAGGAGTATAGCTCACTGTGGCTGTTTCTTCAGGCATGCCTGGGACCCAATCGGTAGGGCTGTATAAAGGTTGCTTATTCACACAAGGGGAGCAGAGAGCTCCCATTCTATCTAAGTCTCTAGAAGTAGCCAGTGCAAAGGTTTCTGTTTCTCCTGAAGTCCCTAGAATGGACAAACATCTCTAATTCAGAGTGATTGACTGACATTGCTCAAGACTCAAGATTTGCTCACTTCCTGCTTCTTTCCTCTACTGGCAGCAAGTACAGTAGTGTGGGGCTTCCGACCTCAAGCATATTACCATGGAGCACCTGCCCCAGTCAGGGTCTTTAAGCTCTCTCCCTTTCATTGTCATAGGGCTTAACAATCCTTCTTTGTCTGGCACCCAGCAGCTGCTTCTTCTGTCATCTGAAGTGTGTATGTGTGGCTGGGCACATCCATCTTCGGGGGTAGCCTGCTCACATACTACCTGCAGCCCGCAAAGCATATGTCAACACACAGAAATAGTTCCACTGGTCTTTGGGATGTATGGGGAAAGCCAGAAAGTGTGTTTCCCCTGTGCGGGTCCCTCAAAGGGAATCATGCAAAGTCCTGTGCATTTTGAGTCAATCCGCAGCTTGGTGGGAATCATGCAATGGCCCTTGTTATCTTTTGTTTTGTTTTGTTTTTCCAGAATGAGAAACTGTCCATGAAAAACTTTCACAAGTAAAAGCTAGCCTGGTGTCCCCAACTGCAGACCCCACTCAACACCTTCAGGTCTGCTGTCTGCGGAGATCAAGCTGCAATCTGGCATGTCTGAGACAAGTGAGAGGGCTGGGAGGAGAGCAAGAATTGGACACTTGTGAAGAGTGAGGAGAGTAAATGCAAAGTCATGACTTCCCCTCTGTGGCAAAGCCATGTGCTTCCTGAGTTAGCAGAGATACTATGCAGAGTGTATAGGTCAAAGATAAAAGTTGGTTTGATACCTCTGTTGCTTATGATTTTGTGTTATTTTCTGTTTGTACAGCCTGAATGGATTTGTTTTCTCTACAACTAATTCCCTTCAATTTTCTGACCAAGGTTGGGTTTGGTTCTGAAGTTGGACTGTTAACTAAATAATGCTCAGAGGAAAAATATGACAACTTCAACAAAAGATTCTCTGTCACCGGTATTACTGCTTAAAGGTAGCTTCATGACGCATTAAAAAATATTTTGCTGCCCATTTAACCATATGAGCTAGTGGGTGTTATAGTTCACTCTATAGGCCTGATTAATTAATTGAAGAAAAATGTAGCTTCTTATCGCTGACATTATGAGGTTAGAAATAGCATCCTATGCTAATCTGCAATGCCAAGAAATGAAGATGGCTTAAATCAGATCTCATGACTAATGCATAAGATCCAAAGTTCTTTTATTCCTGGCTATTTTAGAAAACTGGGGTGTATTTTTACCCTAAAAACTAATTCCATAAGATTTATTGAGATAATACAAAATGCCTTATAATGAACATCGTGCAATCAAGATCCACAGCATACTGATGATGGAAGAAAAGTGAGCAGTTTTTCCATTTCGATTTTTATAAAATTATGTGTATGCAATGGTTTAAGTCCTGATTCAAGGATGTTAAACGCTTACTGTTGCTTTTATAACAGACACTCAGTAGAGAATGATAATTCACCATAATAAAATGAAAAGTTTAGGTTCCTTTCTGCAGTTGCTATTGTGTTTTAATTGTGCTTATTATGAATTCATTGAAATAGAAAGAAATATATCCAGCAATAAAGTAAGGCTGTTATTTTTGCTTGTTTTTGTTTTGGTCATGACAAACTGTGAAATGCTCTGTTTTTCCTATAGTTCAGTCCATGAAATCTGCAATTTTTCCACTTGATTTACGAAGGGCCCTTAATTACTGCTGTCATTAGCACCTAGTGTTCAAAACAGTCTGTTAAAATGTGCTGTTAGTCTCACCTCTAAGTCCCTGCTTGCTTTATTTTCATATTTTCCAAGGGTGAGTAAAACAATAATTGCCTGAATAACAACAATTATCATGTATAACTTTCCAAGTTTTTCGTTGCTTATTTCTATTCACTCAGAATTCAGTCTTTGTGCCTTAAGCCAGGCCTTGAGTTTGAACAAGTGTCCTTAAGCAGCGTTATGACTAGCATGGACTTATTACTTGGGTTTTTTAAAACAAGTCACTCATTTGCCATTTTCTTTCCACATGGGTGGGAATGACAGACAACTGCTGTGAAGCCGTAATGTTTCCGTCTGGCCATGCACGGTTCTGCAATATGACGCATAAATGTGTAACAACTTGGGTTTGCTTGATACCTCGCTGGCAAGAAGCAAATCCAGCCAGGCGCGTCCCCGCAGCAGCTCTCGCCGCGCACGCGCGCGCACACACACGCACACGTACACACACGCGGGCACACACACTCTCACACACATACAAACAGGTCAAAAGTTGATCCATTCCTGAGCTTCCCCCAGAATCTTTCTTTCCCTGGTTTCGGGCAGCTCGGGCTCCTCAACCCGGGTAGTAAGGAGGTTGCAGGCGCGGGAGGGCGGGGAGCGCGAGGCGGAGTGGGGGAAGCGGCCGCGGGGAGCCGGGTGCCGCGCCCGCTCCTGCCGGGTGAGAGTCCGGGCCGGGTTTTGCGCCGTGTCCCCGGGCTTGTCTCACGGCCTCCAGCCGCCGCCGCCACTGCCGTGTTTACTGAGCTCGCGCGTCCTGATATCACTCCGCTGGCATGGAGGAGGAGGAGGAGGTGGAGGAGCGCGAGGAGGAGGAGGCGGCGGCGGCGGCGAGCAGTTGATCATTGTGATGGTGGCAGGAGCAGAGGCGGCGGCGGCAGCCCAGCCGAGCGTTAGGGGCTGCTCTCCGCGCGGCGTTTTGCAAAGGACTTCACCGATCTACTTTTGCAGTCGCCTCGGACTGTCCATGTGTTTACTTCCCCCAGCCCAAGGATTCGGTATCTAGGTTCCTGTGAAATGCAACTGAGCAGCCAAAGTACTTTGAGAACACGGGGCGGCATAAACACCAAAACTTTTTTGTGGAAGGAAAATGCAATAAGCAAGCTTGCCGTTTTCCGATGCGGTGTGGAGTGAGTGTGTGTCGCGCGTGTCCGCACTGGAGGCATATGCTTGTGTGTTTATATGGGGTGTGTTTTTCGGGACGTAGGGAGAAAATGCTTGCCAGCCGCCGGAAATCTCCTGGAATTTATTAGAAAATAATGGATTATAAAAAGAAGGCAGGCGAAGAGCGGATCTTCCCTTGAGTTGCTACCCGATTTGCTGCTGGCTCAGTTTGTTGTGATTCTTTTTGTTGATAGGTGTCTGATGGTATTCTGATAACACCCTCCGCTTTTTTCCCCCTCGAGCTTTACAGTTAAAAAAAGGAAACAAAAAACCCACCCCAAAATCTCTCCCCCTTTTTTTCGCCCCGTCGGGATCGCTGTTTCCATCCATGTGCTTGCGTCTCCCCCGCGTTCCACTTAAACTATTTTAATCCTTGGACCCAAGGAGGAGGCTGATAGGGGGGGTGGATAAAAAAAGTTCTTCCAAAATAGTGTGCCCGGGGAGCAGGATGGGGGATTTCGCAGCCCCCGCGGCTGCCGCGAATGGCAGTAGTATTTGCATCAACAGTAGCCTGAACAGCAGCCTCGGCGGGGCCGGGATCGGTGTGAATAATACTCCCAATAGTACTCCCGCTGCTCCGAGTAGCAATCACCCCTCTGCCGGCGGCGGCTCCGGGGGCCCCGGTGTCAGCTCGGCGGCCGTTCCCAAGCACAGCACTGTGGTCGAGCGCCTCCGCCAGCGCATCGAGGGCTGCCGGCGGCACCACGTCAACTGCGAGAACAGGTATCAGCAGGCTCAAGTGGAGCAGCTGGAGCTGGAGCGCCGGGACACCGTGAGCCTCTACCAGAGGACCCTGGAGCAGAGGGCCAAGAAATCGGGCGCCGGCACCGGCAGGCAGCAGCACGCGAGCAAACCCCAGCAAGATGCGGAGGCTGCTTCGG
>PVKA01015617.1:0-28114 GCA_004027165.1 Ctenomys sociabilis | reverse complement strand
GGGCGGGGGACCCTGGAGGAGCGTCGGAGTGAGGTGCTGGAAAAGTTTACCCCCCTCCCGGGCTTAGATAAGATTTGAGAGTGAAACCCCGAGTTGCAACCTCTCCCCTTCTCTCCTCCGCTCTCCACCCGATCTCTCTCCGCGCCGCCTCCCCAGACCCTTCCCCTTTCGCCCACCCCTCTCTGAGGGGAAAAATTGATGCAGTCACAGATTCAGGGCGGGCATCGGGCCCTCAACCTCTATGGGAAAGGGGGAGGAAGAGCTTCTCTTTCTCCCGGGGCTCATCCCCTCTAAGCTGAGAAAGTCTGAGAGTTTTGTGAATGAACTTTGAAGTGGATGAGAAACGAGCAGGGGTAGCTACGCGCGCGGGTGCCCGAAGGAGCGCGCGCGGGCGCCGGGCGCGAGTGCGCTGCGCTCGCCACTGGAGACCCAGGCGAGCCTGGCAGGTGGAGCCGCTGGGAGGGTCGAGGCCCGGGAGTGGGGGCGGGAGCGTGGGACTGGCGCTCCCAGTCCCCCACCCCCTTGCAACTCGGCTTCTCTTAAACTTGGTGGCACCAAGGCGCCTCCATCTAGCCCCCCGCCCGCTCTCCGCCAACTTTACGCGCCTCTGTAATGAGCGCGGAGGAGTGGAGGGGAGCAGGGAGGTGAAAGAGGCTTAAATGGCTGGGTGGGTGGGTTCGAGGCAGGATGCGCAGCCAATGGCTTAACTTCTCCAAGAGGAAGGGGCAGTTCCCGCTCCCTAGCCCTGCGGGTGGAATCCTTTCTCTTATCTCCTCGCTTCGGTTCTTGAGCTTTCCTGGGCAGGGGGTGGGGAAGGCCGGAAGCTCTGGAAAGGTTTCTGCGCTCCCTCCCCCTCCGCGCCGCCGGCTCAGGCCCGGGAGCAGGGACGGTGGGCGTGCTGAAGGCTGCGCTCCGTTTCCCGGGCTCCCGGGGCTTGCGGCGCCGCGATCGGGCGGCGCTCTTAGGGTGCAGCTTCTGCGCTGCGCTCGTCCCCAGGCTGGGAGCCCTCGCGCACCGAAGGTGGCTTTCGCCGGGCGCTCGGTGACAAAGAGCCGGCTAGGGGGAGGGGAAGAAAGGCCAAGGCGCTCGCTCCCCGGTCCCCCACCCCGCACGGGAAGAGGAACAATTTATTTATCTTGGGCTTCAAGAATCCTTCCCTCCTCCCGGCTCTCCGCGGCCGCCCAGCCCCTCCTCCTTCCCCTCCCTCCACGGCGTGATCCGGCCCAGTCCCCCTGCCGGTGGCGCCTTCCTCCTCCCCGTCTCCCCCTCCCCTTCCTCCTCCAGCCCCCCGCCCTGGGACCCGGCCTTCGGGGAGGAGCGGGGGCGCTTTGTCCGCCTCTGGCCCCGCTCCGCCTAGAGACCGCCGGCTGGGAGGGGCGCTGCGCCCCGGGCCGCGAGCGCGCCTCGGTCCCAGAGCCGGGGAGGGAGCTTCTCGCTTTACAAACAGGAAGCCGAAAACCACTGACACACTAGCTTTCCTGGTTGTACCAGGAGGCGGGGCGAGACCTGCAGCTGGACTGCTGCTCTGGACCCTTCGAGTCCCCATTTCTCCCCGGGTCCCTGGCCCCCGCCCCGCCCGCGGCCTTTACGGAGAAGGGGCTCACTTTGTGAATCCGAAGCTGAAGGAGATTGTGAAAGGCACTTAGGATTTCATCTTGTCCCTCCCTCTCCGTCCTTAGTGTGTGTGTGTGTGTGTGTGTGTGTGTATGTGCGCGCGCGCGCGCGCACGGATTGCGTAGAAATAGGCTTCCCTTCCCACGGAATGTCCCACGATTTGGGGGTTGACTTCGTTAGCAGGGCGCCTTTGGAACAAAAGCCAGGGCCGTTTAGATCACCGCGAGGTCGGGTCGCGTTAGATCACCGCGAGAGGAGTACAGTTGCCAGCAAAAGTTTGTATGTTTGGGTTATGTTCCCGAACCTATCAGCCCCAGAAAGAGGACCCAAGGTTCCCGCAGGTGGAAGCGAACTGGCGACCCGATGTTACCCGGAAGGCTGAGAGCCCCAGTTAAAGCTCACTTTTGTAAATGATAAGATAGTGCTGAAGACATCAGCTGTGAATTTCAAGGAAAAAAAAAAAAAGAGAGAAAAAAAAAATCCCATTTTAGTCAGTTAGCAAGAGATGGGCTTGAAGAATGATTGCCTGAAAGTAAAACTTTTCTAAATTTTTGTGACAATAGTTTAGTTTATTATATGTAGATGCCAAAGCTACGCACAGAAGTATGTTTTAGCTTCAACTTTCACTTACGCATCTCTCACTTGATGAATGTAATGAAAAGAGTAAGTTCTGTGTACTAATATAGGGAAAAAAAAACCTTGTCCTGTACAAGTTGTATTTCTTTTTAAAATAATTACAGTAGTTTAAAAATTCGTATCAACCCCCGAAATGAGAGAGTATTTTAACCTGCAATATATGAGATAACATCAAAAGGATAGAGGTTACAAAAAAATGTTGATCCTCATTTTCTTGAATTGACTGCAGGGTTCTAGTTGTGCTCCGGTGAGGCACAGAGCAATTAAATTTAGTTCTCAGATTGGACTCTTATTTGGAAAGCCCTAAAGAAAAACAGTGATCAACCGCAGCCCAATACTAATAAAGGTGATGATAAAAATAAAGTTGAATGGGTTTTTTTTTTCCTGTTTTATTGCTATTGTTTACCTTCTTTGGGCCCATAAGTCTAGAGTACTAAATATCGATTCTCTTTCTGCCTGGCTTGGGTTAAGAAGGCATTCTAATGAGGCTTTCCCTCTTTTTATTTGATTTGCCATCTCATGCATTTCTACGCTTAGGCGTGAAAACCAAACAACAGCTAGCAAATCAAAGCCCAGTGCATGAGGGGAAGTGGAAGTCTTCTTGAGTCCCAGACTTTCTTAGGCTGGGTAGTTTGCAATGTCCGTGTGGATGGAGGAGTTCCCCTTCTTAGATTTGAAACTGTCCATTCTTGCTGTAAGTGCTAGTGACCTCTCACCCCTACCTCTAACCCCAGAACCTCACACCACCCCCCCAACACTTGTCCGCAAGAACTATTGATGTCCGGTTAAAGAATCTCAGTTGAAAAAAAAGCCTTTTCTTGAAATAATTTTAATTATTTATGATAGCAGAATGGTACATTGTTCATTTTGTTGAGCTTGGAACTCAAGTTCTGGTTATAGTAGTAAGGTAAATTCTAATTGGCAGGATCGTTTTCAAGCTCAGATGTAGATTAACTTGAAGGGTTCAGTTTTTAGAATCTCCAAATGGTGATAATCTTGCTCAACCTGAATGAGGCTCACATTGTTCTCATAATTTGTTTTTACTATATTAATATAACTTTTGGAGTGTGCTTAATTTATAGACAGTTCACAGGCTAGATAAATCTGTATGACTGTTCTCAAGAGGGTATCACTTGAAATTTGCTTGATAATAAATGTTTTAGTTGCTAAGTTCAGAGACCGCTGCAACCAACCAAAATATTCTGATCCATGTTTGGAATGAATCCAGAAAATGTCAACATATTACCCAGAGCTTAACTTCCTTATAAATGAATCGGTTTAACATTTCTTGTCCTGTTGAAAGTAATCCACTAACTCTGTTTCTAGGTGTTTGGAGCAGGCTTATACTATAATCTACTTTGAAATCACTCCCAGGATAACCTTTCCATTGGCCCACCTTTTTCGTGTACTGTGGTGGTGATAGGGCAGACAGCTGTCTTTTGAAAACTTTGCATAGCCCAAGTGTAGTCTGCCTCAAATGTGAAAAACTTGATGAACTTTCATTTCACTGTCCTCCATGTGTGTTGGTCTTTCCTTTTAATTCTTGAAAAAATGTTTTTAAATGTCTTCTATATATATATATATAATTCTATTATATTCTTTGGTTGTGGTACATTTTATTTAATCCTGGACAACCAGTAGCTTGAAAGTAAGAGTCCAGTTAATCATTAATTTTACTCTCCAAAATGCTTTTCAGGCTAAGCTCCTTCCCAAGGAAAGCGAGTTTCAGAGAGCGAGTATATTTGATACTTTCCATCCTGGTAACTTTACAATTTTAAGGGCAAACTTTAGAACTTTCTGCAGGTTTTCTGCTGTCTAATAAGAGAAGTGAAAAGTCCCGGTCTATGGGTTCCTTACACTTCTGTAAGAAGGACAGGGATCTTAGACATTAAAATCAAACTATCTAGAATTATTTTGTGAATACCTCTGTGAGTCTGTGTTGGTTCAATCACAGTCCTGCATCGTACACTTGAGTTTACAGTGGTCAGATTCTTTTTCCTTAATATCCATCCTAGAGAAGTGTGAAATTAATCAATCAGATACCCATCTTTGGTAAAGAGGAACGTATTTTAAGACTCACTGTCAAGATTTTCATAGTACCCGTCTTGTACATCTCTTGCAAGTAGCTTTACATTTTTTCAGTCTATGCTCAGATGCTGACTGCTTAGGTTTCAGATCTGATACCTCCTGGTTCTGTTTCTCTTTCCTACTCCTGCTGTCAGCCTTTTGGTCTTTCCCCTGAACTTTGCACTTTCATGGAAGACTGGAAGAAGTAGTAAGAAGAGGAGAAATTCAATTTGGGTTCTTCTGGCGCTCATGACTAATGAGACCAGCAGAGAGGATTCCATTTTGAATTTACTATGGATTGGATTTCAATTTCCCTTCTGTACATAATAAAATAATACATTGAAATTTTAAATTCCTCCATGCACTTTTCTTGCTCTTATCAGCAATAGTGGTATACTGTCTCTGGTGCTTCTTAGGAGTTAAAATGTTAAAGCATACTCTTGCATGACAGACGTTGACTCTGTATATTCTTCATAGGCTTTCATCAATATCCTAGCTAGTTGTTAGGAGTTGACAGTTCTGTTTGTATTTTTTATTCAACAGGGGCCTTTAATGGCAGTGATGGTTTAGTAGCTCCAGGCTTCAGGCTCATATACACACTCCTGATGATATTTTAAGGAAAATAATAAGCTTTACTTTCCTGTCGATACAAGCTAATTTGACATTAGTATCTGGATAGCAAACAACACCTCCAACCAGCAAGAAGAAACCAGAATTATAGATGACAGTGGCCAAGTTTTGAGACACTCCCACTCCCCCACTCAGTTTGCATTAAAAATACAGCACGCTTTCCAATAGACACTTGCCAAAAGCACATTAATCAGATCTGTGAGTTGGAAATACAGCTTCAGGAAAATTGGCTATCACCAAGATCTGATTAATTTTTCTTAATGTGTTTGGTTTAAATCTTAGAAAATGTATGTAATCTCAGGGACGGGGAGATTGAAAACAGGAGGATCCCTAGGAGTCCGAACTGTGTAGTGAGACCCTGTACCAAATACATTAAAATAAAGAGATAAATCTTAGCAAGTTTAAAGAATGAAAGAAATAAGATTGGATACAATTACTCAGAAAATGGAAGTGCGACCTTACTGTTTGATAAGCACAGTACTTAAATATGATGCCGTCATGGTGAGAGCACCGTGCCAGGACCAAATATTTATTTATTTAGGTCTGTTCTATCTGGTAAGCAATAAAGAAGCTTTGGAGTTCCTTTCTCCATGTTCTGATAGTGTTACGTGCACAAATGCAAAGGAGAAGCAAATTACTAATGTAGCTCGGTTCTGTTTTTTTTTAAGGCAAACATACTATTCTTGGCAGAAATTAATACAAAATCTCAAAAGGCTCTTGCAGTATGTCCTCTAACATGAGGAAAGTAATTCCTTGAGAATGATTTAGGTGCCTCCTTTTAATATTGGACCTCCCATATTGGTGGGAAGTAACCATATGTTGAAGTAGAATCCTTTAAAATACCAATAACTGACATTCATCCCCTTTAGCAATTGCTTTAAAACTGTAGAAAGCATCAGAGAAACATTTAACTTTTAACTGAACACCTTCCAGAATTTCCGTTTCAACCCTTACGTTCCATCCTGCTGGGCATGTCCATGGACTACCTAGCCTTCATCTCATCCCGGTCTCCTTGGGGAAAGAAGTGCATGGAGCAAATCCCCCCCTTCCTTTGTCCACATCTTTTCCACCTCCCAGACCCCTGTCTGGACAGGGATTCCTTCCCTCCAAAGGAAAACACTGACCTGCTGTGAGTATATTTGCATGCTTCAACCCGGATTGTCCCTGTGACTCAGAACTGGGTGGCACGGCTCTGAGGGAAGCACTCTGTCTAGGCCCTTGCTTCACCCAGTGATCGGCTGTTTTTCTATCTTTGATTGTTATTTGCTTAGTTATTGAATGAGGCTGAAGGGACGGGTACCCAGGGAGAGATTCAGGAAGCAGCAAGAAGGCAAGAGACACAGAAGAGAAGGGTGACTGGAGGCCCCTTTGGGATGCATGTGGAGGATGTCAAGGGGAGAGACCTCGGAGAGACGGTTGGATTGGCTCATTTGTGGTTAACAGGGCCTTGGGAGTTTGCAGAGGTAAATTGGACTTTTAGTAGTGTGTTCTGAGCCTGCACACCTCACTAGAACTCAGACACGTATTTCCAAGAGCCAATGGCTATACAGCTTGTGTCTGAACCAAAAAAATGTGTTCCCAAAATTGCTCTGTGAAATGATTAGTGCTGCAGGGCCAACTGCTTAGGATCCCTTCTGTCCCTCTCTCAGACAGGTTTCTCCCAAGAAACCTATTCTGCTCTTAAAAAGAAAATTATTAGTGCTGGCATTTGAATGGAATTACTAAAAGATTCCTCGAATTCAGCGATCTTTCACTGGTAGAGACTTTGACTCCCACCTCCAGATCAGAAACATTTGACATTTTTGGTTGTAACAACTTAAAAGAGTGTCTAAGACAACTTCCAGGTGTCTATAGGCTAAAGGAGCCCACCACAAACAATTACCTGATCCAAAATATTCTTGCTTCTATCAAGAAACCTGGCTGTAGAACCCCACTCAGAATGTTAGAGGAGGATAGCGGATGAATTTGCACAATATGGGTTTACTTGTGGTTTTTCCAAAACCCTTTTGCCAGGGAGAAGTGGAGAGAGGCAAGGTGGCTTGATGGCTGGAGGACTCCTGTGTTGCACTGCAGCTCTGTTCAGGTTGGCCAGGGCACCTTCTGCCTTTTACCTTGTGGTGATGGGCTCTGTCTCCTCGTGGGTAGGAAGGTAAACAGTTGTCAATCTTTTCTTCTAGCAGAGTGACTGTTAGGATCAATTGAGCTCCTAGTGTAGCCCTCTGCTGTTTGCAGGGCTAGCTGTATTTTTAATGAGTTACTTTCATTTCCCATTGGTTACCTCCTGCCCAAATGCAGAGTGAAAGTCAATCGATCAGAAGCTGACGTGACTCAGGCAAATGTGCAGCTCTAGTGAGTTGTGCAGAGCACCTGCTGCACGCGGGGGCTCTTCTGCCTGCCAGGGGCTATAGTGAAGGTGCTGCCCTTGATCGCATTCAACTATAGCAGGGCATAACTGCGTGCTCCAGATTAGCTTCATGAAACCATATCTGCGGTTTGGTTACACTTGTTAGTGGAAATAGTGAATAAACTAACACTTAGGGAAAATCTAGGGATGCTAAGTGCTTTTTGTACCTTCTTTGCAAGCCATTGCTTTCTAGAATGAAGCTTATTTTATTCATTTTCACACAGTTATTTTGGAGGAGGAGAGGATTAGTTGCATAGTGGTAGAGAGTAAGATTTAGGTGTGGTTGTTAATGGGGTAGGTTCTGTGGTAGGAAGCTCAGTGACTTGAGACCCTGTCTTAAATTTTTAAATAAATCAATAAATATAGAGGGCTAGGGATGTAGCTCAACATGAAGTCCTTAGGTTTGGCTCCTAGTACTGAAGAAATAAAAGAGGCTTGTCACAGGTGATTTTTCCATTTCTTTTTTGGGGTAGTGGTGGTGGTGACACTTGTAGCACCATGATTGTGCCTTGACACCAAGCTTTTAGAGGAAATTAGACAAAAAAAATTTAGAAAAAAGCAAGCAGGATGATACAAAGACTTGTAACCACTTCACAAAGAGCTGGGGCAGGGCTGGATATGTAAAGTCTGATGGGGGTATGCTTGTGTCCCTAGAGTACGTGAGGGGCCTTCCAGTGGAGAAGGGATTAGTTGTGTGCTTCATGGCTGCGAGAAGTTAACTTTAGGATGGGTGGTTGGCAGTTAGCAGAACTGTATATATTAAAAACCAATTTTGGGAAAATTAAGGCTGATAAAGGTGAAGTAAAGGGGGTGTAGAGATATCCCAGTGGCATAAACACCTACCTGGCAAGTGCAAGGTCCTGAGTTTGATCCTCAGTACTGCAAAGATGAAGTCAGGGAAGGCTGGGAAGATAGCTCGCTGGTGTAAGCGCCTGCCTGGCTAGTGCAAGGACCCAGGTTCGATCCCTGGTACCGCATACTGTACTGGTCCCATGCCCAGCCAGCCACTGAAACCAGGTGTGGTGGTGAATACCAGTAATCCCAGGAGTGGGGAGGCTGAGACAGGAGAATCACTGAGTCTGAAAAATAAATAAATAAATAAATAAATAAATAAATAAATAAATAAATAAATAAATAATGAAAAGAAGAGTGGCTTTATTTCCGTCTCCTGGACTTCCACTTCAGGTACCATGGTTTAGTATGTATCTCTCCCATGCTTCTGTTTGCTTAAGTATATGCAATGCAGTGTAGTATAACCATGTATTAGTTTTTCTGAATAAATGGAATTATATTATATATACTGTTCTAAGATACATGTTTTTTTTTTCTATTTGATGTATCTTATTTTATTCTTGTTTAGGCCCAAGGCTTGAAGCTAGCTAGATGCTCACTGTACCACTGAGCTACGTCCCCAGCCCTCCACCTAATATGTGTAGAACTCAGCTTTAGAGCATCCCACGTTTTATTGCCTGATCCCCCCATGCATAGATATTCTAAGTAGGTTTTCATTTTTTGTTCATTATTGGCTGCAACACTCTTCTACATATATCCCTTTGTATGAATGTGAAAACTTCTTCAGCACAGATTTAGGTTTCTTTCTATAGGTAATATGTATAAATAGAAAACGGCTGGCAAAGAAGTCTCTTAATCTTTAATATGGCACCCAAAAAAAGCTTTAGTGTGGCAACCAAATCTGGTTAGAGCCCATTTTGGGGGAAATGATAATTGTATCTCCTTAACAATATGACTTAAAGTTATTAGCTGTAGTGGCCAGGTTGTTTCTTTTTCTTTTTCTTTTTGGAACCGGGGATTGAACTCAGACCTTTGTGCTTGCCAGGGAAGCACTATTCCACTGAGCCATCTCCCCAGCCCCAGTGGCGAGGTTGTTGCAGAGCACATACCTAGCCATTGCAGGCATGTATCTGGCAGGTACCACACTGCGCAGGAATGATCTTCCCTCTGCTTAGTGGGCCGTCGAGGGGAAGCAGTTGGATCAGGAGCCAGGTTAAACAGCTCCTGCTTCTTCTGTGAAAGTGGGCATTCACTTCCCTTGAACAAGTCTGTAGCCCTCCTTAGCTTTCCTGGTGCACAGGCCTGATTGAGCATCTCTGTGTGCAAGGGGTTTTGGCTGGTGGCCCAGATACCCGGGGTATCTGTGGGTGCGTGCTGGAGTGGTCATAAAAATCTCAGGTCTGTGAGTTGCCACTTCCTACAGGTTAAATTACCCTGACTAATCCAGTCATCTGTGTAATGTGGTAATAACAACCTGCTGACGTGGCCAACTGTGGAAAATGCATCAAAATGGACTTGCCTGACACTCACCTTAAGAGCATCTGTTGAGATGGGGACAAGTCCTATCAGTTTGCGCGGCTCCCAGGCTGACAGCCTTCCTCCACGCCCTGGGTGTTTGCCTTCCTCTCTGCCATAGCAGCTCCCTTACACAGAAATGACGATAATTATATGTTTACCATCCGTGGCGCAGTGTGGCTCCAGCGCCTGTATCCTCAGCTCCTGCATAGCTCCCCCGTCCCTGGACTGCAGTACTTTTTTCCTTGGCACCTTTGTCTGAGCAGCTCCATTTTCTAAACAGCCGTGTTCTTCCAAGGAGCGGTGCCTCTACTTGTCTTGCCATTAGAATGTCAGCACAGCTTGGACAGGGGCCAGAACCAGAGCACATGGTGGTGCTGGTCCTTGAGAAGCTCTGCTGATACCAGTGACATCCCCAGCTTTGAGGTCCCCTGGCCTCACGTATCTCTATCCTTGTGTTTCCCTCTTTTTATCATCTCTTTTACCTTTATCACTGTGATAGCAGCGCCTTCAATGAAGTGGCCATGGGATGAGCCAGGGGAATAAAATAAGGGTGAGGACGTGATTGGTGCCTATGCTTTCCCTACCGAAGGACTCCATGGACAAGGCCTGATGCGTCAACAGGTGATCCAGACACTCACTGATCAGCCACATTTTGTGAATTAGCTGTGCTCATAGCGTTTAAGTGCAGAAAGCCTTTGGGCAGCCGCATGAGTGCAGATGTGGATTCAAAACAGAGTTTAAGACAAGGGCTTCCTTCCAAAGGCCATGTGATGGTTTTGTTTCAGTGGCTTCCATCATGTGGAGGCTAAGCTTCATTGTTATCAATTTCATTGGCTCAGGGCCAGCTAGGGAATTGTTGGGGCACACTTCTGTGGGTGTGGGGGGCTCATGGCGGTGAGACCTTGGCCTCTATCTGTGATCTTTGGGCTCCCCTCCCTGGCGCTGGCACATGCTCTGCTCTCCAACCCACATGAACCAAGCAGCTTTGCTCTGCCCCACCCTTCTGTCATGGTGTTCCAGCCTGAGAGCTTGCCCAGCCCTGGACTCAATCCCCTGAAACCGTGATGCAAAACAAACCTCTTCTGCTTTAAATCCTGGGTGTGGGGAATTGTGTCCCAGTGAGAGGAGAGCTAATACAAGAAGCAGAGTTGGTTATCTACATGAAATAAGAAATCTCTCCCCTTGTCTGGAATCTAGGCCAAACAATATTATAAACTGAGATGTTCTAAAGTTGGTGTCCTGATTGTGCAAGGTGAAAAATTCCAAACTATGGTCTTTCCTTGACCAGTTAGCTTCTCTATTCTCTCTCCCAGAAGTGCTGTCTTACTGTTTTGTGTTTGCTTCTGACTTTTCTTGACTCTTATTTCTTTCTTGCACTCAAATGTTTTCTCTTAAGGATGGTTTTTCACCTATATACGAAGTAGAAAACTGTATTGCGGTTTTCAGGAAGTCTAATCCTTGCTTTTGTATTGATTTGAGAAGAGTAGATGATTATTAAACATTTTAATACTTTCAAGGCTATCTGTTTACAACTGTTAGATCAAAAATAGTTTTCCAGAGCTTTGTGTGATAAACATCTAAATTCTAATTCTTTTGAAAAAGATTTCTGTATGTATTTTTAGTCTAATTTGTCATACATAATAATGAAAAACTAGAATCAAATCTGCTTCATGATTGTTAATTTTTATTAATATCTGTGTACTTACATACATAGATACATATGTAACTTAGAAAAGTAGATGTTTCAGACATTTTTTTTTTCTTTTTCCTGTTTTGTTTTTAAAAGAAAAATGTGGCAGAAGGTCAAGGCTACT
Organism: Ctenomys sociabilis; assembly: GCA_004027165.1. NCBI lineage: Eukaryota > Metazoa > Chordata > Mammalia > Rodentia > Ctenomyidae > Ctenomys > Ctenomys sociabilis. The sequence goes on along the minus strand of PVKA01015617.1, from coordinate 16,639 downwards.
CTTGACAGAATAAGCCACAGTCCAGTAACTGTGGCACTGAATTAATAAATAGGAATACCTGGGGGTTTGTGTTAATAGTCTTCCAAGGACTTTTGACTTTTGTCAGTCTTCAACAAAATATTCCAGATAGTAAGTAAAATAAGTGAGACGAAATACTTGCATTGTCTATTCCTAGATTTGGGCTTCAAAGAGGGCTAAATGACCATAGAGGTAAGTTGCCAGCAGGGTGGGGGCGCTGGGACCAGAGCTGTCCATGCCTCCTGCGAGCACTCATCTTCCCTTCTGGCTCCTTTTGTCTTCAGTTCTAATCCACTGTGGGATTTTGGCCATGTCTCCCTCCCTGGGCGGAAAGAGCCGGGCTGCCATGGTGGACACCTCTGTGCAGCACGCAGGTGGTGTTTATCTTTAGTCACTTAAGGTATTTTCTCACCCTGCTGTGTGCGAATCAGCACCTCCAGGATGGCCATATGCTCGCTCTCTCCAAGTTCCGCAGTGGCCCTTGAAGAAGTGACCTGCTCAGCTTAGAAGTTTTTACGGCTAAGTGGCAGAAAGTGAATTTTGTAGTTTAACTAGGAATTCCTAAATGGTTCTCAGCTGCTATTGAATACTGTAAAAATAATATTCATTTTCTTTAATAAAGTAAGGAAACAATGCTGCCTGATTCTGAGAACCTGTGGAAGGAATACTATTTGAAGATGTTGTTTGTCGTGACACTAAACAACCACACTGCAAATTTTGGGGAGGAAGTTTTATTTGTTAGAGTGAAAGTGTTTTCATTGTTACAGTGGGCTTTCTCTAGCCCACAAGAAAGTGGAAACATGGAATGGGGAACTTGAGGGTGATACAGTGTGACAAAGCTGGTACTTTGGGGACCAGGGATATTGGGCTGTTGAAATTCAAGTATCGTGTTGCATTTTTAGTGTTTGATCCTGTTCTTAGATTTAGGACAGATATGAATCATTGAGGGGCTTATGTACTTTTAAATTTGTGGTTGAGATTAGAATGGGAACACTCAGAAATATGTTAAGAATAGTTTCAAGGAAGGAAGTTTAATGGTGCTGTGTGCTCTGCGAATCCTGTCTTTGTTCCTCTGCGGAGGCCCCAGTTGTTTGTGTTACTGGTTTGGTAGGCTCCTGTTTATCTGTGGTCTGGAATGTCAAAGGATTGCAAACCTGAGAACTTTGCTGCGCTCTCAATTCTAAAGTAGTGGTGTAGGAGTTTCTGGGATTGGCTCCTCAGGGGCAGGAACCTCCTTATAAGGAAGAGGAGCAGGGCCTGCCAGCTTCCGTATTCTCTAATGCCATTTTCATTACTCTCTTAGCAGAGGTGGTGGATACTTTGAATGTTTCTATCAGTCTTTGCTTTCCCAATGTAACACACAATTCACTTGTTTTCTTCAAATTTTTTGTAATATGTGTGTTTATACTACACTAAAGAGTAATAAATTTGGGAAGAGAGATAATTAGCTTTGACAGACTTACAGAAAGGAGACTGTCAGAGGGAGAAGCAAAAGGTTCACTTAAAGGAAGGACTGAGGAAAATTACCCAGCTAAGAGATTCTTCTGTGCTAAAATTCCTATCCATATGAGGAGCACAGATTCCAGGAGAAAGTGGCTACTTTGGTCATTTTGTTTAAAAATTAAATATATTTAGCAGTTTAAAAACATCCTTTTAATTTAAAAAATACAGTTTTTAAATGACAAAAATTCAAGATACCGGGGTCATAAGATAGGAAGAAGGAACAGTGAGCTTGCCGGTGGGTTTAGAATTCCTTAGGTTGTACACAGTGCCCTTTAACCCTTCTATTGCATAAGCGTGTCATGTCTCTGAGTTGAGGAAACCTGTTTGGCAGCTACTTTACCTGAAAAAATTAGCTTTGCTTTCACTGTGGTAGCTCATGTAGCTGGGGAAGTGACACTAACTTGGGTTAGTGCTTCTTCTTGCCCCTTGGAGGGTGAAACAAAGAAAGAGATCAACAAGGGGTTGGATTATGCTACTCTGGTTGATTATTTTCTATGTTTTGGATTAGTAAGAAAATTTGTAGATCAAATGAGAGTTTGATTAAGGTAGAAGGTAGGTAGGGGTAAAGTCATGTCATTCAAGGTAGACAAGGTTGTAGTATCACCAGTATTTATTTACTTATTTTTTCTCTTTCTCTCTATGACCCTTATTTTCTTGTGGTGCCTAGGACGGGACCCGGACCTTCCCAAATGCTAGGCAAGTGCTCTACCACTGAACTTACTGAGTACTTGGGATTCTTGGGTCTGCACACCAAAGCCAGCATCACCAATACTTCTATGGCTCTTCCTCCCTGGGCCAAAGCATGTTGTCATCCACAATCAAGGCCATGATGATATAGGAAACAAGGAGGGCAAAGGGATCTATCTAGAACATTCTGGAAGGTACTGGATTACTGTTAGAAGAGAAAGAAGGGGAGGCCCTTTAGAATTTCACTGAGAAGGAAAATGTTTAGACAGTTCACAGTTAAGTGTATCATACTGGTTGTCGCTGGTTCCTGGCAACTCTCTACAGCAGGGTCTTTAAGCATTGACTAGTGAGTGAAGTGCTTGAAACTGTGTGGAGTGGGATGGAGGCACCTCACAGGGACAAAGAGGGAGAGCCCAAAAGTTTGGGCTGTAAATCCAACCCATTGTCACCAGGAATCAGAGCAAGGAGCTCCTGGCGACATCCAGCTTTTCTCCTGAGCACACCCCGTGCTGATTCTCTCCTCCCCCTCCCCCCATTCCGAGGTCTTTTGTTCCATGAATAAATATTACGTGGTTTGGTGCTCATTACTCTTTGATATGAAAAAAGGCAATTCATTAAGTTGAAGGAGGAGGGGGAGGGCGATGCCATTTTTCACCCGGCGCATGAAGCGCCTTACACTGATTTGAATTCCCAGAAAAGTCATAAAACAGTGAAAATAATGATAGGACAGCTCCCATGCTGACAGCTGTGCGGCAGGCGAGACACTGACGACAGCTCCCGCGTTGCGCAGGGCAATATTGTGCAGCATATGGTACCCTGGCAAGCCAGTTGTTGAACTCGGTGGCCCGCTTTTGTTTGGGGAGCTCTCCCAGCGTTGGGTCTGCAGTGGCTGTCAGAGACTTCGAGACTCCTTGGCAAGCGTGTCCTTGGCCCCTTGCCAGACCTGTTCCTCGGTGGCTAACTTGGGCCAGGTGGAAAAGCTCATGTTTGCTGAGTAGTCATTCTTCCTGATGTTGGTCACTCATCTGATCATTTGTTCAACAAGTGGACCTTGTGACTTTTTCTTCCACAGCAGCCCAGTGGCCACAATTATGAAGAGCAATTTTCTGCAGGCATGCCAATTAATTACGAGACACGTTGGTTCCCCGGTGTTCCATGCTGCACGTGAGAGGGCAAGTTGTTTGGTTTTATTTTTAGTGCTTTTCAGAGAACTTTGCACAGTGCTGTTTCATTCTTAAGGGTTAAATAGCTAAAATCAGCAAGTATGTGAGGGTCAGGGTTAGTTAGAAAGCAGAGAGCTCAGTCTATCTAGTTTTTACCAAAAAAAAAAAAAAGTGCTAAAATAGGACTTAGCCTGGGTATATTTTTTGAATGTGCGAAGCCAGCATGTATGTACGCATAAAAAGGCTAATTAACACCACCTCCCTCTGGAAGGTTCTCCTCCACCCCCCATGGGCGAGAGCTTCACCACCCCGTGCATCTTGGACGGCTTTGGCCTCTCTGTGCTTATGGTCCTCCATTCTGGTTCTTGCTGTTTTGACCCCAATGAGCAAAACATGAATCTTGAAGGATGTGGGACTCTGGGAGAGGCGCCTTCAAACACACCAGAAGGCGAGGGCTAGGGACACACATACCTCGAGGAGAGGCTGTAGCCTGGGCTGTTGTGCTCCGTGCAGGAGAATATTTTTATTTCAGAAGCTGAAAGGAGCAAATGGTGGTATTCACACTCTGATAGGGGAGCACCAAATGTCACCATATTTTTGGTCTCTGTGAAACAGTGCTTTTTGCAGAATAACCATGAAGGTTGGTTGAGTCATGGAGTTAAGTGAATTTCTGTTTTGGGGTGAATTTTGCCATCACAAGGACAAATGTCCCCCTTTCCCCAACATACTCATAATAGCTGTGATATTCTACTAACTGAATTTTAACTTGAGCTTTACTAGAAGAACTGGATTTTTTCCTGTCTCAGTTTTTATAGTCTTCATCACTGACCTTTAGGAAATATTTTTAACTAGAGAAAAACAGGTCTGTTGTTGGTGGATATGTATTTGCTATGGTATTCAGGGCTTGGAAAATATGCCTGGTCCTCAGAGTGATTCTGAGGGGCCTGAGACATGGCTGCGGTTCTGTCTTCTGGTGACTTCTAGGTTTGTTGTGCAAGCCCCTTGAGTTTGTGTAGGTCCTTTTAACTTCTTGATAATGAGTTCCCGGGGGAGTTTTTCTCTTTTTACTTTCCCTGTGTGTTAGTCAGCTTTTCCATTGCTAAGAGAAAATATCTGACACACAAGACTTAAGGGAGGAGAGTGTCATCATTTGGGGGTCTCTGTCCTGGGTTGGCGGACTCTAAGAAGCATCATGGCTAATGGGTGTGGTAAAGAAAAGCTGCTCATCTCCTGGCAGGGCAGAAGCAGGGGGCCAAAGAGGAGCCTGAGGGGAAAGGAAAGGGGTGGGGACAAGGCCCCCCTTTAAGGCAGCCTCCAGTGGCCTACACCCTCCCAGTGGAGCCCACTTCCGGGCAACCAGGAAGCTGTGAATTCAGCTCCCACTTTGGCCTCAGCTCTGAACACTGCTACTCACTGCATGAGCTTTGGGGGGGACAGTTTATGCTTACAGTATAACACTGGGTTTGTTCCCTCCTAAGTGAAGGGACCAACCTTTGTTCTCTTTTAAGAAATGGGAGCAAGAAGAAAAAGAAGGGTAAAGACCCTACGTTTGACTGTCCTGGACCCTTTCCTGAGCACTGGGGAGCCAAGCACAGTTGCTCCTGGGGACTTTCCTACAATGGTCCCAGCCTACCAGAGGGAGATGGTGGAGAGCAAGCAGGGCTGAGTGGGGAATGAACAAACTCAGGAGAAGGGACAGCTGGAGCCAGGAGGAGGGAGGGAGAGTAAGAAATGACAGGGCCTTTGCAGAGGTAAGTAATGGTTGGCCTTCAGATAGACAAAATATCCTCTTTTCTGTCTACCGATGCAGTGCATTTACAAGATAAGCTTCTGGGGAACCTGGCACAATACCAACCAGGTCATGAAATAAGGAAGTGGCAAAATATAACCGAAAAGAAGTTTTTATAGACGCTGTACCTTGGGTATAACTTTCGGTTTGGGGAGAATCTGAAACTTTGGTTGTGGAGTTTTATAAACTCTTAAGAAATCCAATCTTTGGAGGTTCTAAGCAAAGTAAAAAATACTTGTCCCCTAATGTGATTTGTATTATAATTATTTAATACCTGAAGGACTCTTATAATTGAATTTTAGGGTGTTCCATTCACATTCTAGCTGGGGAGAGTTGTAATATTATCACTTTGTGGTCCTCTATTCACTGTCCCAAACATTCACAAAATGCCCCATGATTCAATTATAATATCTTCTGGGGACCCAGTAATTATATACTATGTAGTTATTATTATAAACCTCTAGGGGATCTTAAACCAGAAAGCTAGCTTTAGAGGTGAATGTTCATAACCCTGTAATTGATAGCACAGGGTGCTCTGGAGAATATTACAAATTTTATAAGAAGTAACTATTGTAATTTTAGGGGCAAAGAAGGGTTACACACTCATATTTCAGTTTTACAAATAAGACTTGTTTTTCTCTTTTTAAAAATGTATTTAGTACAGGGTCTACAGGGTCTTACAACATAGATTGGACTTGTAGTGATTCTCCTGTTTTCAGCTTCCCAAGTGCTGGGATTACAGGCACGTGCCACCACGCCCCGTCTCAATCCCCACTTAATACATCCTGGGGGTAGGGCTGGCACAGCACGCAGGGGACTGAACTCCAGCCACTGTGCTTGCCTAAGCAGTGCTTTAGTCTGCTGAGTCATCTGGCCCATCCCAAATAAGACTTATGAAGTAAACTTTTCTCTCTTAATGTTCTTTCTTTGAGCCTAAGTGAAGACTATACATGCAGAATTTATAGTCACTTCTTGATAGCAATTTCATGCATGTTACACGCAGCAACATACATTTGGTCCTTGTGGTAGATACTGCGCGCATATTACACATAGCATCATATGCTACCTCCTTTGATAGAAATCCACCTCAGTTCCCCTTTCTTTTAAAAATAAATCAGGATATTCTTCAGCTTTCTTTTTCAGTCCTGTGGATTGAACGCAGGGCCTTCACGCTGTGCAGCATTCTCACCACCACCGTCTTTTAAATTCATGTATTTTCTTTTGAGTCAGGGTATTGCTAAGTCACTGGGTTGACCAGCTGGGGCCTGAGCTTGCCATCTTCCTGCCTCAGCTTCCCGGAGTGCTGGGAAGTGCACCATCGCGCCTGGCAATTTATTTTGACAGCGCAGCCTGCACTCACACCTTGAAGTAAACTCATCCATACAATGATATTAAAGAATTAGCCGCCGGATGCACTCCAAATAAATACACTTTGAAGTTAAAAACTAAAATAAAAGCAGGAATAATACAGGCAGATGGGACACATACAGGAAATAATTGCTAGGTATGTGCACCTCGTGAACTTGGAATTAGAGAACGGAGAAACGGGTGTCAGGACGTCGGGGCTCAGTTAGAAGTGCGCACCCTGCGCCTCCCCGGGCGCCCAGCAGCCTCTGCGCAGAGTTCTTTCAAGTGGTCGCCGGCCGGCTCTCAACAGCGATTGCGTCTGAGTAGTGTTCAAACAGCCCTGACACGAGTCCCTTGGTATGTCATTATCTAGTCTCATATTTAACCTTTTCTAATAGCCTCCCCAAAGTCCGCGGTTTCCAGTTAGTGCCAGAGGAAGTTATAAAAGCTGTTTTTCTCCCTTCATGACTACACAGCTGTGAGAAGTACAGTTACCTGCACATCGTCTTTGTTTTTCTTTTCTTTGGCCTGTGAGGGACTAGTTATATGTGAAAGTAAGGTGACTAGAATCAAGCCAAGCTTTACGGCAAGTGTCAGTACAAGTTCTTTCTTTTCACATTGTGTGTGTGTGTGTGTGTGTGTGTGTTACCAGAGGTTTAACCCAGGGCCTTCGCACTGAGCTATGTTTAAACCCTTTATAGTAGCTTTTTTTTTTTTTAAATTTTGAGACAGTGTCTCGCTAAGTCTGTAAGTTGCCCAGACTAAATGCAAACTTGCAATCCTCCTGCCTCAATTCTAGTTCCAAGTACTGGAATTACAGGTGTGGGCTGCTGTGCCTGGCTTCTTTTGTCACTTTTTCCTGACCCTCTTGCTCGGTAACGCTATATTTATAGTAGAGAATAGTAAGGGAGTGCAGTCTGAGTGCCTCCCTTCGTCTCCAGTATTTATGAGCTTGGTGTTCCTAAAGCATGCATCAGGAGACAGACCCCACCCAAGTACCCCTTACGGCCAGCAAGCCCTACCTACCCAACTGCTGTACTCCCTCATGTCCACAGTGCCTTTGGAAGCCTGGTGCTTTCTCATGAGGAGAGGCATTTGGAAACGATGGCATCTCTGATGTCTCCAGTGGAAACTGGAGATCGCATTCCTGATTTGACATGGGTAGAGATCCCCTGGAATCCAGCGGTCCGGGTGGAGGCTAGAGGTAGTGACCCAAAAGATCTTCCCACAGCTGCCCCTCACTGCCAGTGCGGCATGGGGGCGACTGGCCCCAGCATCAAAATCAGCTGCCCACGACTGTCCCTGAACTCAGTAATAGAGGTGGTGCAGGTGGATGAGCCAAGCCAGGGAGGCTGAAGCTGGATGGATGAGCAAAGTGGGGTGCGGGTGGGAGCTGAGGTCAGAGCAAAGAGTGCCGGGGGACGCTGAGGTTAGCTAGCCCTGACCTTTGAAAAGTGAGAGTAGGAGTGCCTTGGCTTTCTACATAGCCCAGGGAGATTTTATTCTAGCTTTTCTTCCTAGAGAACTCTCTGTGGCTCCACAGGGAAGTCAAGGTACCTCTAGCCTTAGTCCGGAGCCTTTGGTGAATTAACCTCTGCTTAGAGCCTCATCTTTTCCAGGTAGTCGCTCTACCTGGAGGCATGGGGGTACCACACTCAAAGAAACACCCCAGCCTTAGGCCTCAGCACAGTCTGCTATTTTAGGGGTTCCTCCTGCTTTTCTCCTAGGCTGCTGGTTAGGCTTCTCAGACTACATTGAGGGCCAGCTGCAAACTTCCTCTGAATTATCTTCTGTGTTCTATAGATGGATTTCTGACTACCACATATAGCAAATGGCCACTATTACATCTGCTCTGCCTACCATATCTGAGGGGCAGTGCTTTAAAGAAAAGTATTATGTATTTTATGGGGAGCAAAGAAATCGGGTCTAGTTGAGGCAAGCCACGGCAGAGCATATGACTTCACTTAATTCCTGAGGACCACAAACTCAGGCTTGATTTAATTGGCCTTAAGACACTCCAGAGTAGGAGGTTCACAGACTGAGCTTATAACATGTAAGTTTTCAGTAATTTTCTTGGTGGTGCTACCTTAAAGTTAAGGACTAAGGACGACACTCTTTCTAGTTACCTAGCAGTCTCTAGAGCAGCAGAAACAAAGGAGGCTTAGCTAGCACTGACTGAAGGACGCTGCAGAGGAGAGTTTATAAATAGTGTGTGTGTGCGTGTGTGTGTGCGTGTGTGTGTGTGTGTGTGTGTGCGCGTGCGCGCTCCCATATCCATGTGCATGTTCTGCTTGGAAGTTAGGTGTGTAAAATTGAGTTCCTTAGTAAGCTCTGCAGGGGTGATTCCCATCCTGCTGCTTCTCTCTGTGGAGGACCCCTGTGCTTCCCTAGCAGCCTGTGAACTACGTGCTGGCTGCTCCATGTTCCTCGTGGGTATATGACCAACACTGGGTGCTGAGCCCCCGGAAGGCAGGAGCCAGGCTGACTCACAGAGGAACTCATTAAATGGTTCTCAAATGTTCAGTAGTTGTGTCTGTTTCCTCCTGCTCTTGTGAATTTAAGGCAGCTGGTCAGAAGTCTCAGCGCTGAAGTTGAAAATGTGGCTTGTCAGGTAGGCCTGCAGCTTGTCTTCTGATGGCTGGGAGACTCTTCTTATCTTTTAGCTGACGTGTGTCTTTCTGCTACCAAGAGTACAACGGAGTCAAACACCATGCAGGACCGTGCACCAAACACAGCGCTTTGGGCTCAAACCCGTGAATCTCTTTGGCCTTTGCTTCCCAGGGTGCTGAGTTTACAGGCAAGTGCCACCACGCCTGCAGGCCTCTTGGCAAGGCAGATTTTTAAAAACTGTATTTTGGGATTTGCAAGTAAAACTTTCCTTCACGAAGGCCAAATAACAGCCCCAGAATTTTCAGCTGTTTTGAAAAATCATTATACAAATTGCAATTTGAGACCTTTGTAGTAAGTCTATATAGATGACCCTGAGAGTAAAGACTCTCAATTCTTATTAGCAGACTGTTTCAAATACACGATACCACTTTTAGTTGGCCTTATTTTAGAAAAATGTATGTTTAGGCAGATAAATTGCAGGTGTGAGCATTCGGCCACACTTCACCACTCCCCACAAGGGAAAACATAGACAGACATGGGCCCTGCTTCTTCAGTTCCAGAGATTCTTAGCTTTCTGCTAGGTTTGCCAGCATGTTTCCTAAAAAAAAATTTCATAAATCACAGTGCTTGATTATCCCAGTGAAGCAAAAGCAGAGGCTTTTCAGAAGCAGTACGAACCTAGCACGTTCGCGTGTATGTAGCCACTTTCCCAATGTGGTCCTCCCCGAGGAGTTTTGATGAGCACACGGAAAAACAAGAAAATCCCTCAGAATTAAATCAAAGTCAGATTGTTTTGATAACAACTCATTCTTTCATAACACCAAGGTGGGGGGGAGGACCCTCTTCAATCAAATTAAAGAGGCAGAGAAATGAGACATTGCTTGAGTTGAATGTCTGTTTTTGGCTGAAAGAGTACACAGGTGATTCTAATTGGTGGAGGGCACTGATCAAGTTCTTGTCCACTGTCTCGTTTACAAAATCAAAACAGTGCCTGCTCCACTGGAAGTGCTCAAAAGAGGCCCCTCCCCCATTGAGGTTTTCTCCGTCTCTGACTCTGAGTTAGATGTATTATTGGTGCCTCTCTCTTCCTTTGCAGACTCATTAGAATAGTAGAAATACCACGCTGTTTTGTTTCAGTTTTAAATGACTGCTTAGACTCGGGCTTTGGCAGTTGCCACCCCAGTTGGCTGTCAGCCTGCGCACTTCCACAGCCCCTCCTCTTCTGTTTGCCCCAGCTCTGAGGAGCCTGACTCAGCCTGTTGGTGCAGAAGCCGAGGAAATACCAAGTGGGCAAAATCTACCTGATCTTTTGCCTTTACTATTTGACAGTATATACTGTGGTCAAAGTCAGTTTTGTTTTAATTTGATAAAAATAAGTCTCTTGGGCTAGGATGATCACTCAAAGGTCATGTTCTTGCTTAGCACATGCAAGGCGCTGGGTTGTGGCTTTGAACAGCAAGCAAGCAAGCAATCTGTAGTTTCATACACAGAAAAATGGGCAAGAATTCGATGGGCAAGGGGATTTAGAAACACTTGCCATGTAGAACTTCGGCTCAAAAATCACTAGCTCATGCCCTGAGCTATTCATATGTGTTGCATCTAGATGGCTTCCTTTGCTGTGACCTGGAAGGGGGTCTCCCTGATTCTCTTGATGGAAAATGGTTGTACTAACAGTTCACATAACCTAAGCACCTGAATACAGCACATTGTCTTCAATGCTTCATATGTAATGATCTCTTTAAATTTTCACAAGTATGCAACTGTTATAATTCTTGTATCCATCTTTTAAATGAGGCTACAGAGTCCTAGGGAGCTTCGGTTACTTGTTGGGTTTTATGAGCAGTAGGACAGGAATTGAAATCCAGACAGGACTACGCCAGCATCTGCGACACCAGCTGCCACGTCTAGGTACTTCTTGATGCTGCCCCTAGGAAGACACTGATTGGTTTAGGGCCTTGGAAGGCGGCTTGCCAGTGCCAGAAGAGCATGATTGAAGGATAACCTCAAGGAGCTCCTTGGGGCCATTTATCCCACACCCAACTCGCTCATTCTGCCTTGATCATAAGAACAGGATACACAATTAGATTGCCTGGGTCTGCTGTCTCTGGAGCTACCTGTGATCCACTAGACGTGGTTGCTTTCAGGATGTGTTGTCTACTTCTGCTTGTTGGTTTCCTAACCAAATAGCTGGAGTCGGAGTCTTCCTTGGGCTTAGAGTACATGCTGGGAGGACTGCAGCAGCTGCTTCCCAGCCCTGGACGGCCAGACACTTTTCAGTGCCTTCCATCTGATCATCTCTTTATTTTTTCACAGAGATCCTATGAGCCTGGTATGATCAATGTTTTCCTTTAAAAGACGAGGCTATTGAGTTCCTGAGAGTTTCAGCATGCTGCCATATGCAGGGAGAACCCATGTGTGTGCACAACTGTATTTACTTTTTGATGGTACTGAGTTTGAAACTAGGGCTACATCTCAACAGTTTTTATTTTTTATTTTGAGACAGGATCTCACTAAGATATCAAGTGAACCAGGCTGAGGTTGAACTTGTGATCCTCCTGCCTCAGTCTCCCAGAATGCTGAGGTTATAGGCATGGAAAGTGCACATGTTTTTGCTAGCACACTGCAGGCCTTTGGAGAGCAAGCAGACTTTTGTTATGGTTTTTGTTGTCAGTGGACAATCCAGTGGTTAGAACATGAAGCTCCCTAAAGGCAGAGATTTTGTTTCTTTCATTTTCTGCTCTGCAGCCTCTAGGAAATTGCACTGGCTGTAGAAAGTGCTTACTCCATATCCACACATTTGGTTCATTTGATAGCCAAGTATGGCGTGGTGCTTGGGGTGAATGTCAACTTGATTGGACTTGGCATCTACTCCAGGGACTGGTAGGCCAAATTTCTAGGTGTCTCTGCATGGGTCATGGAGGCATGTGTCTGGCCACTGTGTGCTGCCCTTAGTCCCTTCCTCTCTATGCTATTCCTTGCTCCTGTTTCTGGCTGCCCTGAACCGAGAAGCTCTGCTCTGCCATGCCTTTCTTCCACGATGTTCTTACCTTGGAGCCAAGTGACCACGGACTGAATGCCCTGAAACCATGAACCAAGTTAAACCTCTCCTTTAAAATATGGGTATTGAGTGTTATGTCCCAGCAATGAAAAAGCTGACTGTCGTCCATAAGTGGCTTCCTCCGGACTTCCTACTGCACTGAAGTTCTCTCATCTGGTAGACTTATGCACACCCTTCTGAAGTGTGTGAATAGTGTGTACTCCCAAGCCAATACATGCTGGGTTTTGATCAAAAAGAGCTCTTGAGTCCTGTGTGTTCTCTACCATCCTTCACAACTGACATGGGAACATTTCCAAGCAAACAGGAAAGTAAGACAGACATTTGAAGAGGCGGAAGAGAGCCAGGGCAAGCAGGAGGGGCCTCACCAGCGAAAAGCTGTCTGTCATGTCACTGAGGTCTCCGTGATTTGCTGGTGACAGCGTCTGTGAGATGCTTGATAAAAGTAGTGATTTTCTTTACTTGGTCAAATCAGTTTCTTTGGAGGACCAAGGCTTAAAAGTTTGACAGCATCATAGATTATCATTCCATTCCTGGTTAGCTCTTGATGTACACATACAATTTGGAGAATTAAGTGAAACATGTATGTAAGTGCAGGTGTGAACTGAGGCATGTGGAGTCATTCTGGTGAGTAAGGCTCTTTGTGTTCACTCTCTGTGTCTTTAGTAAGGTTACTTGATACCTGGCCTCCATTTCCCCACCTGTAGCACAGGGGTGTCTGTCATTTCTTCTTCATGGTACTGGTGTGAGAACTGAGAGATACAATGTATGTGGGATGTTCAGCACAGTTCTAGGTGCTCACTTGGCATCCTATCACTCTCTACTGTTATTAGCACTCACCACGACGCTATTCCTGTGCGGTGTGGTAGCAGGCTCGGTGGGAGGCAAAATGTTTTCCCCCCCAACACCAGAGCAGGACTCTAGGTTTGTGGCAGGGTTTTTAAAGGAGGAGTCAAGCTTTCCTGGCTGGCTTTTCTCTGTTGTGTGGACAGCGCCACATGTCTGGGTGCCTTGCAGAGACTTTCCACATGAGCCCAGGCTCCTAACACGCGTCTGTCTGTGCCGCTTTTCTGGGGCCTCCCTTAGAGCACGTTGTATCGCATCATCTATCACCGATTGCTCACACGGCACCTGTTCTGAGCCAGCTGCCACCTGCGCTGCTCTGCCGGTCTTGGAGGACAGAGAAGGAGTGAAGAGTACAAAGGTACACAGGGCCCTCGATGTGTGCTCAGGGTCGGAACCAGGCAATGTAGGTGAAGGGAAGCCGTGAAAGGATTGCAAACCAAGGAGCGGTGTGGTCGTCACACTTCAGATAAGGCACCCTGATGGCCCTGTGAATGTGAAAAAGACTGAAGCGAGGTCAGTGAGGGTGTTATTAAATGCTGCAGCAAGAGATGCTGAAGGGCTTGAAGAAGAGGAGTGTTGTAGAGATGAAGAGGTGAAAACATTTGCAAAATGTATTAGGGAAGGGACATAATTCTCTGAGTAGACAAAAGAGGACTGAAAGAAATCAGGAGTGATTTCCAGGTTTGGGGCTTGGAAGATAAACTAGGAAACAGAAGAAACTGTCTTAGATTTTAGAGTGAAGATCACCCACTGGGGGATACATTGTTTAGTGGGCTTATTTCTGGCCCATTCTGAAGAGAGACTAGCAGTCACTGAGATAGGTATACTAGCCAGGAGTTTAGTTCAGAGGCGTGGGTGGCAAGTGTAGCCACTGCCAATGGCTGAAGCTTCAGAGTGGAGGAAGCTGGGTAAGCATGGATTGCATGGGAGGAGGAGAACACGAGCAGGAACCTTGGGAATCCCAATAGCCATTTCATTTGAGGGGAGTTCCTTGAGGAAGGGCGGAGATGTAGTAGTCTGCTTGGTGAGGACTCAGTCTTCCCCTTGGCTGAGGGGAGAAAACAGTAACAGTAATAGGGATGGAGCCAGGTAGCAAGACAGGAGGAAACAGGGTCCTGGGATTTGGTAGAGCTCAGGGCCTGTTGTTAGAAATGTTGCAATGAGATGGTGAGGAAAAGCTAAGGATGAGCAGTGTAGTGAGCAGTGCAGCCTGCACAGCAGGGAAAGGGGAGGCTGGGGGTGAAGCGTATAGGAGCAGGGGCCCTGGCCAGCAGGCTGTGAGGCTCTTGGGATGGAGTATCCTGATTGCGGGTGTTCTTGATTTTCCTCCAATGCAGCTGCAGTCTTTTACCATTCTTGTTATCAAAGAGCATCTTCAAGTAGAATGGTGGTTCTGCCTCTGTAAAACATTTTCCTCTACCCAGTGGTTGTGTGGCCCATGCATATGTAAGCACACACATGTAGTACCATTCGAGTTCCTACAAGAGCAAGAGGAATGAACGCATGTAATAATTGGCCAGGGTTTTTTGTAGTAAATTCATTTTGTGTAAGCATGCATATTTTAGTAGTTCTTAATTTTATGAAAAAATGCTCGTTGTATTGCTCACTGTATGTATTTTCCATCTATATGCTAACATTAATTTTCCTTCTGCTAAGAATTGAGAGGTCCTATAATGGAGCATATACAAATTTCGTGTCTAAACTTAGGATGTTGAAAAATAAGCTAAAGTTGAGCTTAATTAAGGAACCAAAATTGTAGCTTAGTTTTAGTTAAAGTTCTTTCTTTTGGAAGAAGTTCGTACTCCTGCAGGACAAACTGGACTCTGACTTAGCAGGAGGATGTGTTTAGCCTGGATATCAACCTAGTGTGACTTGCTGCATGGGAGCTTCGGGATTACTCTTTCCATGGTCCTAAAACAGGCATTCAGGATGCCCAGGCCCCTGACATCAGTACCAGGGGCCTTTCCATACTGAAAGCAAGGTGCAGTCCGTGTTTTCCAGGAGTTTGTCAGCTGAGTGGGTGTGAAGAAGTGTCAGTGGAAAACCACTTCAAGTTAGAATTGTGCTATGTATCCTTGAGTGCCCAAATGCTAAATTCATATCCCCTGGCCAACTACTTTATGTTTTTGTTCCTTCCCCTTCCTCTCTCCTCCCTCCTTCTCTTCCTACTTCCCTTTCTTTTTATGCTGCTGGGCATCAAACCCAGGGCCTGGCCAACAGGCTAAGCATATGCTCTACCACTGAGCTCTGTAACCCCAGCCTGAAGGATTCACTGTTTAAAGAGGTGCTGAGGGTTCTCCCTTTGTTTTGTTTTGCTGTTTCATAACTAGACCTAGGTTTCTGTTCTTTCACTAGGTTTTATCATGCATCTCAGGAATCACTTATGTGGTATTCCCAAGCTTTGGAGAAATCATTCTTAATGATGCTTATTTGATCATTAAATTAAGAGAGCCTTGGAAAAGACTCTTTCTGTCCCAGACATGTCCCCAGGCAGACCTGGGAAGTTCCATGGAAGTGAGATGCATCTCTGAGTTTCTGTTAAGATAAATAAGTGAATCCGGGTCTGTATGGGCTGTGTAGGGGCTGCTCACAGAGGGTGTGTCTTGGGTGTTGATTCAGAGTAGCCATCGCGTTCAGCTCTCCACATGCAGAATTCAGGGATCCAACACACATGGCAATATGTACAGCTTGGTGGTTATGACACATATCCCAGAACTGTTAGGAAGATTTGGGGAAAAAAAAGAGCAAGCTTAGAGAAGAGGGCAAACTGAAGTCTGTTGAAAAGGAAACTGCTCAAGTTCAAGGTTGGTGACAAGGAAAGCTTAGAAATGGTTATCAGTATATGTCTTGAAATTTTCAGAGGAAATTGACTGAGTTCTCCCCCAAAACCTGGAGTATAACTCGGGGATTTTCATTCAAACCTTTGTCACTCTGGGGCTTGTCATGAAATTTGATCAAGGAGGGAGTTACTTGTCATGAGCTTACATAAAAATAGATCTCATTTTGTATGATGGTTAAAGTTTATTTATTACCTAGGTTGGCTTGCGAGCTGCCCAGGGATTTGCTGGAGTGCATTTTTGGGTGTGTCTAGGTGGATCTTCAAAGCATGGCTTTAGAATCTGGGTCCCTCACCTCTTCCTTTCTTGCTCTGTTCCACTGTTCTGCTTGCTGGCTGATGCAAGCTAGACAGTTTCTCCCTTCACACCCTTTGCTGTGATGTTTCCACTTTTGAGCCAGCTAACCATGTACCAGACTCCCTGAAATGGTGAGCCTCATTACATCCAAGCACCTGTGTCCTGGGGATGGTAACACTGACCAGTGCGCCTTCCTGCACTTAAGGAACCTTCCAGAGCTATGGGGCTGGGTTTTTGCACTGTGCCCTTTTTATTGAGGCAGGAGCTTTGCCTCACCTTCCAGCTTTGTTTTATTGCTCAGAAGATATGCAGGTCCCGCCTACACAAAAAGAAATCAGATGGCTTAAAGACACTTGGCTCTTCAAAGTTGAATGTAAAATTTTCTACTCTTTAAAATGCTTCATCTCATTTGGAGCCACATGGTGGAGAGTAATAACAGGCTTCAAACGTGACTCCCTCTAATGAGGTGGGCTGCAGGTTTTTTTTT
>PVKA01015616.1:0-49638 GCA_004027165.1 Ctenomys sociabilis | reverse complement strand
TTCTGTATGTGAGTATTCTTAAAAATAGAGAAACCAGGTTTTCTGAGAGTGAGTTCATTTGCTTTTTCTGATTTCTAGAGCTTTGCCCAAAGCCCTAAAGAATTTCCCAAGTGAACAAATTGTTCCATTTTTGGTTTGCTAAGTATGGTCAAAGACTCAGAGAAAAGGAAAACCCATCATTACTATAACAGGAAGACATAGAGGATACAGGAGAATGAGTCTGGGCATGTGTGTGTGATGTGCGTGTGTGGGCCATGAGCATGTTCCTTGCATGTGCACATGTGGGTTGTTGGGGTGTGTGTGCTGTGGCAGTATACACGTGTGTTCATGGTTTATGTGTGTGTACGCACACTTGAGGATGTAGTTTGTGAGCATGCTGAGGTGGTTCCTTCACGTGAATCCTCTCTATGGCTACAGAGTTGCATGTATTGTTTAAAGGGGAATATTGAACTACTCTCCTGGGAAAGCAGGAACAAAAAGAAAAAGAAAACCTGTACTGGAAACAGCAGTACTGGCAAATGCAGCAGAAGTGGTAGGAATTATCAGCAGGTAACAGTTTCCCAGGCTGTGAGACCTGGCCTCAAACCTTTTGTGAATAAAATGGGGGTGGTTAAGTGGCTTCCGGTAGAGTGGGTAGTGTCAGGCACTTAATGAAAAACAAAGCAGGAACACTAAGGCAGTTAAAGATTTAATCAAACTAAAGGCCAGAAAAAAGGCATTCTGTTTCACTTCCATCATAATAATGGTGTCTAGACACTGTGGTGTGCTCCAATTTTCATGCTAAAATGCTGGTGAATGCATGAAGGGGACGTTGTCTATGGTTTTCTGAGAACTCTTTGGTTCATAAGCTTTTGTTTCTGTAAGAGATTTTTGAGGGTGACATGGCCCGTGTAGTGTGCATGTTTGCTTTCCTTTCTATGCAAGGTAGAAACCTAAAACAAGAAGTGATTCAGCTATACTGAAAAGCTATACTGGAAAGTTTCACCTCAAGTGAAGCAGAGTGTTTTGCTGGGACCAAGCCGTGGTGCTCTTCAGTGTCCTTTAGATTACAATGTGGGAGCTCCCAGGATAGACTGACTCAGTTCAGTGCCTCTGGGACAACACAGGCTGGTGCACCTGTCTGTGTAGGCCTCTGCTCTTCCTTCTGCAACCTCCAGATGTCTACTCAAGTTCTTTGAGTCACTCTTCTTTATCTACAATACCTATTACTGTTTTGAGCACTTGTGAGAAAAGTATTGGTGAAACAATTCCATAAAATGTCTCTCTCAGTGTCTGCAGATGTGACTTGGTGTTGTTATTCCCAGATGGTTGCTGGTGTGGGAAAACAAGTAATCATTGTGTGTGTGTGTGTGTGTGTGTGTGTGTGTGGTGTGTGCCTAGGACTGCTGCAAATTATTCACTCTTTTCTGTAATTCTCTTACAGGAGAGGAAACTGAGCCTGGAGCTTGAATAACCAGTTCAAGGTTACCGTGTTGGTAAGTAACCAAGCTGGGTGGGACCTTGGCCCTCTGGCAACAGCACCAGTTCCCTTCAAGGGGAGAGTAGAGAGTGGATGGTGACGGCCCAGGCACAGGTTTTATTCACTAGAAGTCAGATCTCTGACTCTGTTGAAGTCAGAATACCTGTGCATCTTTCACCTGCTCTGTGAATGTCTGTTAAGAGCCCGTGAAGTCATCAGGTCAAGCTATTTCAGTTACCATAATTTTGGAGGGGAGGCAGTACTTTGGGCCTTTCTACTATCAGTAACAGTAATGCTAACTCATCTTTACTGAGTGCTCAGGGCAGACCCTGGGCTTAGTGTCAGTATGTGAATGAAGCTTATCGCAAGTGCTACGTGCTACAAAGTTCAGGTTGATGGAGAGGAAATGCCTTGCCCAAGGTCACCTTGTGGGGGTGGGTGGAGTCAGTGTTTAGATCCAGGTAGTTTGCCTCAAAAGCCTCATTATTCTCTAGGGCCCTTCTTGGGAAGCCATCCACTCTTTGTTTAATTTAATTAATTAATTAATTAATTAATTTTATGGCTAGCTCAGCCCACCTTGAGGGCGGGGCTGGTGTGGCATGTGGTGCTAGGGATTGAACTGCCATCCCTGGCTTGCCTAAGCTTGCCTAGACTGCTGAGCTATCTCGCTGGCCCTCATAAAGTAATTCTTTAATTTAATTTAATTGTTTTGGTCCTGAGAATAGAACCTAGGATTTCGTGCTTGACAGGCAGGTGCTGTGCCACTGTGCTGTCTTCCTCAGTCTGTCTACTATTTGAACCTGGGCACTCTACCCCACCAGGCACTGTCTTCTGCTGAGTATTTTCCTAGGCCTCCTGGCTCCCTCAGTGCCCTCTTTTTGCCTGGAGGCTCTGGCCAGGCTTCACCATTGGACAGAGACCCTTGGCAGAGTGCCTTGTGGCAGTCAGTGCTCAGGCATGCTTATGACTTGTATTTTAATGGAGCTATACATACTGTAAAATGCATGACTCTTAATCACACAGCTTGATGAATGTTTAATGTGTTACACCCACCTTGCCACCTCTACATCAGTGTATTCCTTATTCATGTCATCCCAGGATACTTTCTCTCACCCCTTTGTAGTTTGCCAGAGAGATAAGCACTATTCTGATTTTTATCATTGTAGATCCATGCTTCTGACTTGTCTGTATCCAAACACACTTGCTCAACACAAAGTAGAGATAAAGATTGCGTGGGTGACCCTTACACTGCACCCAGCGGGTGAGGGAGTGGAAATGGGAAGCATGGATCTGTCAGTCTTTGTTTTCTTGGCCTTTGAGAGTACAAGCACCTTGTGTCATCGTGTTCCTCACGTTTATAGATTTTAATTAGCACACAACATGGCCTTCAAGTCCAAGCCGGCTAATTCATATGGTGCTCAGTCTAAGAAACCTATCCAGCACTAGTGGAAAAATGGCTTTCCTGGATGTTAGAGAGTTTGCCAACCTCTGCTGTGTCTATATTGTGGGATTCTTGGGAATTTGGACTCTTCTATCTTTCTGTTATGCTCACGTTTGATACAAGGTCTTGAGTAAGTTTCGGTGTTAATGCAGACAGAACTCAAGCCTGGGCAAGTGGTTTTATTGGGCTTGGTAACCTGGAACACTGCTTCCTTCGGAAGTAGAAGAATTATATCGAAGGAGCTCATCAAAGCAGGGAAACCCACTGCTGTTAAAAGTGAAGAGAGAAACACGAGTCCTGTTTTTGCATGTGTGCTAAAGCTTTGTGGAGCTTTCACACCCAGCCTGAGGCCCATGAGTCTGGAGGCTGAGGTTTTAATGCCAACTGGGCCTAAAAATGAAGCCTGGGATCAAGGAAGGATTGAGAGCTCTGGAGCTTCAGCCAACTTCATGAAAGGGGGCTGGAAAAGCTCCACTGCATAGAGTTTATCTTGCATCAACAAATGGCAACAGCAAAAAATGTAAAATGTTTGTATTGGTATTTATGCTTAGTTTATATGTATGTATTTTCAAAGTCAGAGTTTAATAGATACATTAAAAGAGCAGCAAGCGAGACACCAAAGTGTTCTGTGCCTCGAGCCTGTATATTTATAATCTCTGAGATATGAGCCCCTTTATTTTATTTATTTATTTTTTATGTATTTAGGACAGGGTCTACAGGGTCTCACTGTGTAGATTGGACTCATAGTGACTTTCTTGTTTGCAGCCTCCTAAGTGCTGGGATTACAGGCTCACACCACCACTCCTAGTCTCAATCTCCACTTCAGCGCGTCCTGGGGGCAGGGCCATACAGCATGCTGGGGATCAAACCCTGGCCACTGCGCTCTGCCTAAGCAGGCACTTTAGTCTGCTGAGCTATCAGGCAGGCCCAAGGTATAAGCCCTTTTAAACGGAAGAGTTAACATAACTGGCCTGCTGCCATGGAACCCCCCAAACACAAAATGACTCCATAGGGAAATTTTAATAGTCAATGGCTAATGGAACTACCCCAGAAAGAACATGTTTTGGTACTAGGAATGGAACTCAGGACCTTGCGCCTGTAAGGCAGGCGCTATGCAACTGAGCTATATCCCTGGCCCAAGAACTACTTTTTCTAAAGATGATTTCACAAAAGCTCTGAACTTCTCAGAAAACAAAACACTCTCAAGTTTTAAATAATAAGATCCTCTAAAAGAGGCTATAAATAGGATACTTAAAATGATTAAGACCTAAGTATATCAAAGTGGTAAAAATGAAAAAAACAAAATATTTGAGTAACAATTTGAAATGAAGTCATTACAATTTAAATTTCATAGAATTAAGTGAAAGATTAGATATACCTAGAGTGAAAATTAATGGGAAGACAGTAATAACAGCTAACATTTTTCAAGTATTAGTCTGCAAGACTGTTCTGTGTACTTTATTAACTCATTTAATCCTCAGCCAAAATTAGTGTGAAGCATTATTTGTCATCTGCGTCTTGCAGACAAGGAAGCTAAGGCCATTAATTCCACTTGCTCCAGGTCATGTTGTCAAAGGCCTGTTGTAGAGCTGGGATTTTTCCCTGAGCTCTCCAGCACAGTCTGGAGTCTTTATTATTACACTATCAGAAATCAGCAAGAATAAGCAGTAAGTGGCAGAGATGGACACTTAGTGTTCACATCTATGAAGGACTAGGGAGAGGCAGTATGAGAAAACAGAAGAATTCAGTTGCCTTCAGTCCTTAGGTGCAGCGAGGGGTGGGAAATCCTCAGGTTCCCTGCTAGTATGCATTGCTGTGCTAGGAAATATGCACAGTTGTACCTTAGTCACTTTCTTGTTGCTAGAGGATAATACCCTTCTACTTCAGCTCATGTTTTCAGTGCATAGCCATGGTAGTGAGTTTATGGCACATGTGCCAAAGTAGGCTGTGTGCCTCACTGAGAGCTCTGTGAGGTCTGTCACTTGTGGTCCATAGTCTGGCAGTGCCAAACCAGGGCAGCATGGCAGAGCATAGCGGAGGGAAAGCTGCTTGCGCCATGGCTGCTGGGAGCAGAGAGGGAAGAGCAGAGCTGGGGTGCAGGAGCAACACACTGTTCCAGGTCATGGCCCCAGTGACCCGGCTTTCCCACCAGGCCCCAGCTCCTAAGGGCAGCTCAGCTGCAGGCCCTCACATCTCAGTCCTTTCCTTATTGCTGAGACACAATACTCAGCGTGGACAACTTGAAGAGAGGTTCATTTTGGCTCAGAGTTTGTAGAGGTTTCAATCAATAGTGCACTGGCTTCAAAGCAGGACAGCATCGTGGAGGGGCGCTTACCTCATGGTGTGCAGGAAGCCCGAGAAAATCAAGGCAGGAGTAGGGGCTGGGAAGGAGACCCTTCCTAGTCATGCCCACAGCTGCTCTTTTGTTTCCAGCAGACCCCACCTCCTGCCAACATATCAGCCAGAAGCCCCCCTAATCCCTTGGCTTTCAAAGCCTACTAGGAGCATATAGATGTAAATCATAGCAAGAGGTCTCTCAGGGAAGGAAAAAGCCCACTCCTGTAGCAGTTGCCACTTTGCTGTAAATGCACTGATAATATCTTTCAAGTTACTAATATGATGTCACTGGAGTTAAGAAGAAATGAGCCCCGCCAGGCCTCTTGAGCCGGTGTGTGCTGGCTGTGGCGCACCACTGCTGTGACCATTCATTCTATTTTAAGCCATCATCTCTGGATTATGCATCCAGGGGTAGAATTTTCAGGAAGTAGTAGTGTCGTGAGTGATTCATGGGGCAAGAATAAACAATGGGACAAGAGTGGAGTTCTACCCTCCTTTCTTCCTCTATATTTAAACACAAAACAAGACACAGTCACCTTTTGTAAATATGGGCAGATGAATTGTGTATCCCTTACACTATTGCTGAGGGTGAAAGTTAGCACAACCTTTCTGAAGAGCAATTTCTGCCTACCAGCACTTCTGAGGACACATGCCTTCTTGACCCTGCAATTCTGCTTCAAGGACTTTATTTACAAATTCAGTCTCTATTTTGAAACTATGTGCCAGGCTTTGGTGATACACACCTGTAATCCCAACACTTGAGAAGCCAAGCAGGAGAATCACTGTGAGTTTGAGGGCAGCCTGGGCTACAAAGTAAGTTCAGGGTCAGCTTGAATTACATAGAAAAATTCTGCCTTAAAAAAAAAAGACAAAAAATTTTATAGCTATGTGTATGTAGGTATGAGTTAACATTTATTCATTGCAGCAATTTAAATATGTATTAATAGGGAATTGATTGGCTATCTATTATATCCTTAGAGTTACATGCTGCTTTTGAAATAGGAGGTCAGAGCCAGGCAGGGCGGTACAAGCCTGTAATCTCAGTAATTGGAAAGCTGAGGCAGGAGGATTGTGGTAAATTAAAGGCCAGCCTTGGCTACATAGGGAGTTTGAAGCCAACCTGAGTTATATATGAAGGCCTGTCTCAAAAAAACAAAAAACAAAACAGAATCACATGACAGAGTGAAGAGGATAAAAAAGGGATTAAGGAGTATGTTGTGTATGTGTGCCAGTTCCCACGATCAGTGTAATCATCACTTACTACAAACACGTAACAACAGCGAAGTAGGAGGTCCTTGTGTTAAGGAGGTTTCCAGGCTCTCTGCTTGAACTAATAAAAATGCTTCCACAGAGAGGTATGTGTGGTATGCTATCACGTGCAGAAACAGAGGTGTGGTGTGAGCTCTTTTACCAGGTGTGTCCACAAGCAGGTACCCCATTAAGCTTACTCTTGCCAGAGGGACACTCAAAAAGAAAGAAAAGCTGCTGTTTGGGAAAATACCTTCTCCTCTTAGGACAAGCCTAAGGGATTGTGCGGTTGGGGTGATGTTGCTTTACACTTGAAAGTAATTTTTAGACATAAGCATATAGTAATTGTATGAAAAATAAATTAATAAAAAAACCCTGCTCAGGTTGCCTTTAGTGTGAAAGCGCTCCCTTCTTTAGGGAGGTTTATAGCCTTTTTTTTTTTTTTTTTTGTGGAACTGGGAATTGAACTCAGATCCTTGCACTTGCTGGGAAGTGCTTATTCCACCTAGCCAGATCCTCTTGGTGGGATTGTGAATCCCCAGGAAAGCTGATCTGTAGTAGTTCCTGCCTGCCTTCTCCAGACCCTGGGTGTGCCTGGGAGATAGTGGTAAGTGTGAATCTTGTCTTCAAGAAGAGGGAACAGGGCCCTTGAGCCAGGAGAGGAAGAGGAGTTTGTCTGTTGTCCTAGACACAGGTGTAGCAGCTGCTTCTGAGCACCCCTTGGTATGTCTTGAAGGGCTTTCAAGTGTCCCTCTCGCTGCCTCTTGTCCCTGGCACCTTCCTCAAGAACAAATGTCCAACTATAAGATTCTTTGCTCTGGAAAGGTGCAGCTGTGCTTTTGGACAAAATGAATCCTGTATGTGTTAGGAAACAGCAAGGCAAGCAGAGCTTGTCACATGATGTCCTCCTTTTCTGGCTCAGTTTATTTCCCCAGCTCCCTCATTGAGGCATTTCCGAAGTCCCAGAGACACTAGCTTCTGTCTTGGAAAAGAGTGACTTTTAGTTCTTTTAGTGTTTATTTTTAATTAAAAAAATTTTTTTTAAAGCAAAGTAGATGTTCCCAGAGGAGCTTTTATTGTTGTTACTGTTGGTTTCTATAGTGGGCCATGGTCTAATCAATAGTGAAGTGTTTTATAAAACCAGAGGTGTTTTCTCTTTCTGCTCCCTTGTTATCATTTAGAAATAAGTTCAGGAAGTGGGTTATTTGCCTTAAAAGGGCTGTTTTGAGTAGATCAACAGTGAATCAACATCCTAAAAAACAGCCTAGTATAACTTTTTCTTTTGATACCAGGAATTGAACTCAGGACTTTGCTCTTGCCAGGCAGGTACTGTGCCACTGAGCTATACCCCTAGCCTGAGTATAACTTAAGACATCATCCATTCTTTCAAGTGAGGGTTGTCTGACCTTGGCACTTGGCAGTCTCTTGAGATGTTATTTTTGTGGACTCACTCAGAGTGCATTATTAAGTACTTTAAGTATCATTGCCCACTCTGTAATGTGGGATATGGTGGTTTTAGTTTACTGGAACACAAATGTGAATCAACAGTGTTATCTGACTCTCCTGAGTAGTAATTCTCTCCTGAGTAGAGATGGAAGGGCTTAAATGCTACTGCTGTGAGAGACCTTTCATGGCTCCCTTTCCTGCACTCAGGTTGCATTGCTTAAAATTTCATTAAGGCATTATCTTATTGCCTTTATATAACTGCAGCTGTTCGTGGCTATAACTACCTCATAACTAGATCACTGGAAAAGTTTACACGGATCATCTTGCTGCTTCCATGTGTAGCCACACAGCAGCACTTAGGTTTTGTTAGGATTCTTCCACTTCCAAATAGAACCCAAATTCAGCTGGCTTTTGTAGAAAGAGTGTTCGCTGCATTCTGTAATAGAAAAGCCTAGGGATGGAATTTAAAGCGTAGAGAATCCACCATTGAATCAGTGTTGCCACCGTTGCTATACACTGCCTATATGTCTTTTTTGGATCATGGTACTAGCAGGGTTTTTTTTTTTTTTAAAAGACCACTTTCCTAATAGTTCAACAAAAATCTTAGAATAGAATCTCACTGTCTATGATTGGCCATTTCTGAGTAACACACACATTCTGAGCCAATCCCTTTGGTTCATGGGTGCAATGCTCTTATTGGCCATCTCAGATCAAATGCCCATCCCTTGAAGAAGCTAGATGGGGTAGTCGGCACCTTCTGGGCCCAGGACACCAAGAAGAGGGAAGGCTGTCATTCCCTCAGGAACTGCAGGCATCATTTGCAAATGCTGGTTGGGAAAAAGCAAAGGGTATCCAGTAGTGTAGGCTTCTAATTGTTTACTCAGTGAATGAATTAACAGATGAATGAGCAAGCAAGAGTGTGCTGCTGATTCTGTGAGCTGGTTACACAATCCTCAGAATGGGGTTTTAACAGATGGGGCCTCTGCGGAGAGGAAGGATGAAAGAGAGCCCTGGAATAAAGTCATTAAATTAGCTGAAATATTTAACAAGAAACAGGAGATGGAAGAGACATGTGATGCCTGTTTCAAATGTCTGAAGGGCATTCACAGGGACGGAGCATACACTGGGTCTTACTCAGTGTCTTAGGTGCTGACATAGACACTTCAATGGGTACCATACCTCATTGTTATTTTTATTAGACAATCAGCTTATGTTGATTATAAGAAATCAAAAAATGTGCAAAGAAAGAAAAATGTGGCCCTCTTAATCATTTTACTTTCAGGGTTTATTGCTGATAATATTTTGGTTTATAGCCTTTTCAGTTTTTTTTTTTTTTCTATTTATAATGGCATTTTAAAATTTATTTATTTATTTATTTATTTATTTATTTATTTATTTATTTATTTATTTGTGGTGGAACTGGGGATTGAACTCAGACCCTCGCCAGGGAAGCGCTTATTCCACTGAGTCATCTCCTTAGTCCCCCTTATTTAATTTTGACAAGTGTTTGTCAGAAAGAAGCTGTGTCTCAGAGAATTTACCAGCATGAGTCCCTCCACCTCTGTCAGAGGCAACCGGGAGAGCCTGGTTGAGTGGGCAGCCTGGCTTTGTGTAGGCACACGTGCTGGGTGGATGTGGGGGGAGGAGCATGGCAGTGTGTGCCTTAGTGTTCTCACCTGTCCATTTGTAGCTCTGGTGGGTGATTGTTAGACTTTGGGTCTTAAAAATCCTCAAAAAGCTCATGCACTGAAACGTTTGGTCCACAGCCAGTGTTGCTTTTGGAAGGTGGTGAAAGCCTTAGCAAGTAGGGCCTGGCTGGAGGATGCAGACGATAGGAAATGGATCCTCCTCGAAGGGTACATTCGGGTTCCAACTCCTTCTCCTTGTCCCTGCTGCCTGGCTGCCATGAGTGAGAAGCTGTATTTATTGGTGGTCTCTGTCATGATGTTTTGACCCACAACAGACCCAAAGGCACAAGGTGTATGACTGTGAACTGCAACCCCTGAAACTGTGTCCCAGGGTAAGCCTTTCCTCTTCGTAAGTTTCTTACGTTAGGTATTTTTGTCATAATGGTGAAAAGCCAACTTACACGTGGGAGTACGTCCTACCTCTGCATATTGAACTCTGGAGCAAAAGCCATGATTTGGAGCAAGGTTAACTGAAAAAATAGAAGAAAATACATATTTCTTGGTTTCCTGTGCCATGGCTCTCATAGCCTAGGGAGATAGGAACCATTATCTCGATTTTGCATGAGAGGAAACTAAGGTTTCTTTGGAGCTTTAATTCGAACCCAGGCTGGTATGATGGCCCCACTCTCCTGAGCCTGCTCGTAATGCATTTTTGGTCCAGACCTGTCTCAGAAGTGAGGCTTTTAAAGCTCCTGAAACTCCAGGTGCTTTAGTATGTTTCATTCCATTAATTCATTTATTTTTGTTTCTTGTACTGCTAGATGTAGAAGTTCGAGCCTTTTGTTGAGCTACCACCCCAGCCCTTTTTTATTTTTTATGTTGAGGCAAGGTCTCAGTCATTAAGTTGCCCAGGCCGGGCTCAAACTTGGGACCTTCCTGCCTCAGCCATGTAGGGTGCTGGGATCACAGGTTTATGTCATCATGCCTGGCTATTTTAAGGAGTATTTATGAGGGCCCACATACAGAAACCCTGTTAAGCCATGTATTCTAGGTGATAGAGCTACAAGGGCTCCTCCTAGGGAATTTAATGGCATTAGTGTTCAGACATTAAGTGTGGTAACATTTGTGTCTAATCTTTTCCAAGAGTCATTAGACTGGGAAATATATATATAATCAGTTGGGATGCTTTGAATTACAAGTGACAGAATTCTGAATTCAAATGGAATAATTAATAGAAGTAGTTAAGAAATGAAACTAAAGCCTTGATTCTTTACCATGGGAATCAAGGCTTTAGTTTCATTTCTTTGTCATTCTCTGTGATTCTGCACGTCTGTGTTTGACTTGGCTCACAGTTTCACATCCTCTGTAGCATCAACAGAAGAAAGAACTACCGTCGTTCCCCATACTTTTGGCTGTTTCTGAACTTACCTTTGATTGGATCATCTCAGAACATGCATCTGTTTCTGAACTAATCATGGTGGCAGGAGAAGTGACATAACACTGACTAGTTTGGACTAGCTCAGTGGTGACTAAGCTCTGGCATGGGTGCTGCAGTTGACTATTTGCTACCATTGAAAGCTCTAAAAGGTTTGCCATCATTGGTTTAGGCCATTCCAGACCGCCCCATTGTGGAGAGATAAGGTCTGCAAAACTGAGGGAGGCTCCTTGATGGTGGAAGAGTGGAGTAGATGTTGACAAAGGGGCAACAACAATCTCTTTAAGTTGTCACCTAGTAAATGAACGTGTGAGTGCTGGGCACTTCACATATGTTTTTGCAGTTCCTATAATTTCACGTCATAAGTAGGTAGTTTTTCCATTTCACAGATGATGAAACAAGTTATAGAGAGGTTAGGTTGCTGCTAACAGTTACACCACCAGGAAGCCAGGGAGATGCATCGGGGTTTGTGGGTCCCACATTCCTTCCTCCCCTTTTTGTGAGAGTGGTAGAGAAAACATTGTTTCCTGATGACTTTTCTTCAGTAAGCAGAGTCTTATGAGTAGTTGCTGCTTTTTGTTTCAAGCTTTTATTAAGGGAATCCTGCTTGCTTTTTCTCTTTAATCAGCTCTCTAGATGGGAAGAAATCTCCTCTGCCAGGTTCAGGTAAGCAACAGATAATTGGATGAGCTTCTAAGAAAAGCAGTACCATTGTCAACTATAGAAGCGATGGTTGCATCAGATGCTTTTACAGAAATGGGCTCACTCTCTTTTTGACTTCCCTGCCTGAGGCTGCCAATAGCTTTTAAGTCACACAGTAACTGTTATATAATACTTTATACTGCTTGTTCCCTTGGGCCCAAGTACATTTGTGACTTAAAAAAAAATAATGCCTTTTATCTTTGTTTTTTGGTAAGAAGTTTACAAAAAGCTAGTGTGATTCCCAAATTAACCCACCCAAAAGAGGGCAAACAAGCTGAGGTATTTGATTTTCTCCAGACTGTAGAAACACAGTGTCCCACAGGGCAGAAAGACAATTTTCTGAAAAGCCTTTGTGTGTTGGTGGCAGAATGTATTCATTATGCTGCGTGGGTGCCCAGCATGTGTGAGCTGAGCTTCACTGCCAGGTGAAAGGGTGCCGACTTGTTCACCAGTCTCCTGACCTCACTGACTTCTAGTCCAGCAAATATAGCTTCATTCTAGGAGAAATTAAACAAAGATCGGGAAATCCAGCTAATGGTAACTAGTTGACAAGAGGGTTTCAACTGAACATGCCTTTCAAGCTCTTGTGTCACTTTTCTATCTTTTCTGCACTTGATATTGATAATAATGAATGTACTTACCCAGATATCTATGAAGTTGTCTAGCATGTTTTGGGTCTTTGGGATAGAAGTGGAGCAAAGCATAATCTTCATGGCCAAGAACCTTTAGTGGCCCTCCTTTAACCAGATTCCTCCATTTGTCTAATCAGTATAATTTGCGGGTTCTGGTTTACTGTGGCCTTAGCAAACTTGTTCAGTGGGACCTAGGAAAGGTACAGAGTACAGTAAAAGTAAATAGGATATAAGAGCTGAATGTGGTTGGTGACACATGCCAGTAATTGCAGTATACTGAGAAGTTCAGGCAGGATTAGAAGTAGTAGCCCAGCCTGGGCAAACTTTTTTCAGAATAACAAAGGAAAAGAAAAGGGCTGGGATGTAGTTCAGGGTGAAGGGCCGGGATTCAATCCCCAGTCCTGCCAGTCAGTCCATCAATCAGTCATGATCAATCAGATATGAGAAAGGGCAGTTGTGAAAAACAACTAAACTAAAACTTTAGTATTCATTGTTAGTACTTTCTGATAACTGAGTGTGTTTTGGGTTGCAGTTTGGTCACTTGGTCTCTTAATCGGCTTGCCATCATTGGACTAGACAAGTGACTGAGCTCATTGTGATCCTGCAGGGTAAGCACTGTAATTATCAATAGGGATGAGCCCTAGGAACTCTGTTACCACAGCAGAACCTGGCCTCACCACACTGATGTCACTACTGTTACAGACGGAAGTGGATCCAGGGGACCTGAAGAGGCTGTTGTGTGTGAATACCTGTGCATGTGTAGTATACGTGGACTGTATTGTATGTGCATATGTTAATATTGGCCCCTCTATCTTCTCTTCCCATGGTTTCCAAACTTGGCTGTAGATTAAAATCATTGAGTGAGGCTGGGGAGGCTCTAAAAGGTTTGCCATCACTGGTTTAGATCATTCCAGACCGCCCCATTGTGGAGAGATAAGGTCTGCAAAGCTGAGGGAGGCTCCTTGATGGTGGAAGAGTGGAGTAGATGTTGACAAAGGGGCAACAACAATCTCTTTAAGTTGTCACCTAGTAAATGGACGTGTGAGTGCTGGGCACTTCACATATGTTTTTGCAGTTCCTATAATTTCACGTCATAAGTAGGTAGTTTTTCCATTTCACAGATGATGAAACAAGTTATAGAGAGGTTAGGTTGCTGCTAACAGTTACACCACCAGGAAGCCAGGGAGATGCATTGGAGTTTGTGGGTCCCACATTCCTTCCTCCCCTTTTTGTGAGAGTGGCACAATGCCTGCCTGGCAAGTGCAAGGTCCTAACTTTGATTCCCAATACCACACACACAAAAAAAAATTAAAAATAAAAATAGAATCATTGGGTGATCCCTTAAAATTCTAAAGCCCATGACCACACATTAGATTAATTAATTCACAACTCTGGTGGTAGACAGAAGCATTAGTGTTTTTTCTTGTATTATTTTTAAATTTTTTTTTAATTTTAAAGAATAAAAATAAAAAGTAAAAGCAAGTAACAAAAGGAGACAAACAAAGCAACATATAGTAATACAAATAAATGGTACAGAATTTCAAAACAAGAATAGAAAATTAACAGTGGTTGTTGTATATCGTTATTGTCAAATTTGTTGATCAGATTACCATATATAGGTATGCAATATTGGTCAAATAAATAAACACATTTATTTTAAAGTGCATAATAGTAATTAATAAGACATTAGAAAGGGCACACATTTAGAAGAACAAGATGAAAGGTATTCAACCATGAATTTTTTATTGCACATTGCTGTTTTCTATGTGATTTTTTTTCTTTTTTAATCTTTTTGGGTGATTCTAGTGACAGACAAGTTCGAGAACCACTTACATGTGATGGCAGCAACATCATTATCTGAAGAGGAGTGAGGATAGCAGTGTCAGGGGTAGGGTGAGCCACCATCGTTTTCTGGCTCTACTACTCTGCCAAGCAGCACTCTGCTCACAAACATTCTCCCTTCTTGTCCTCACATGAGCAGCTTTGTAGTTTGGTGGAGAAGGGAAGATGGGATCGTACCCTTCAAACTCATGTCAGCACAAGTGTGCTGACCCCAGTTGTCAGGTGAAGGACCAGCAAGATGGGCTTGCCGAGCTTATCTTAGTGAGCCCAGGGGGACTGCCATGATCATTGTGAGGCTGAGATTTAGGGCTTCTTTGTTACCACACCATAACCTGTCCCATCCTGATAGATACAACCGTCCTTTTAATAACCACAGTGGATGCTGAAATCAATGTTCAAAAGCATGTTTTGTAAAGTTATAAATTGAGGGAGACTTTAATTTTGATTTGTGGCTTGGAAAAAGCAGAGTACAATAAACCAGCCTATTAATCTCAGGTTATTTGATTCATCTACCAAAACCACTTTGTATGTGTCTCAGGTTAAGTAAGTTAATAAAACATTACCTTGTTTTTTTTTTTTTTTTTGTAGCACTTTTTCTCAATGGAGTACATGGTGCTGTGCAAATCTTGTTCCACTGTTAGTCTGTTTGATATCTCCTGGAAGGGTTGTGAGATGGGGCTGTGGGTGACTGTAAGGTAAAAAGAAACAACTAAGTTACAGTGAAATGCATATCCAGTGTCCACAGAGGTTTCTGATCAGAGTCTTGCTGTGTGGGTCGGAGTTTGGTAGGGAAATAGTGGAGTGTTGGGGAAGGTGTTCCTCAGATGGGTCAGCTTGGCAAAGGCATTCCAGCAGGAAGTAGTCTATATAAGAAACCCTTACCATCACCACGAAGAAGGGGATGATTCCCTGTTGCCCTGGAAGACCAGGATGTCCCATTAGGCCCGATTTCCAGTTGTCATGAAGTGCACACATCCCGTGACATTTTTCCAGGGAGGGAAGAAACTTGTAGTGTAATGAAGGGCTACATAAGGGTCATAATTGAATTGACCTCTTCGTATCCTAAAAAGTCGCAGCAGACAGCATATCAGATATTGCGTGCACATGGCTTATTAGAGATGTTCTACAGGACTCCAGTGATAACATCTAAAATATTTATTAGTTCATGTTTCCAGTACATATTGATTGCATTCACTGTGGGGAGTTGGTACATGTACGTAATACATCTTCATTCTTTTTACTTCTGCTTTTCTTCTCCCCTCCCTCCCCTCTGTCTCATCTGTTGATCCCTTCCCATTTGCAGATTTATCTGCCTGGTTCCTACTGGCTATCTTTACTTGCCAGAGTGTCTATTGCAGAGGAACTTAGCAGTGCTCTGACAGTGTAGATGTGAACCCATAACCTTCACTTTGGGCCTGGAATCCAGACCCAGGGGATCCACTGGGCTTCTGTGAACCCTCTGGGCTCCTGAGCAAATTTCTTAACTGCCTGTGCCTTCCAGTTTTGTAAATGTAAAATGTTTCAAAGGTGACTTGGAGGGTTCTATCCATTTTTGAAATTTGGTAATTTATTCAGAGATTTGGATGTAGGCACTTGTAATTGAAAGTCACTAATGACATAGAAATGTTAAATATATTTTATCCAAGTCCATGGGGGCAGAGACAAGAGTGGGACTTGGGCAAGGTAACATTCTTGTCCTTGCCTTCCTGTGTGTGTGACAACTGGGGAGGGGACACATGCTCATTAAACCCATGTTCTGACAAACAAGTTAAATTTCTTAACTTGGATGATACTGGTTCTGAGGGTTTTTATTAACCTTAATACTTTCCTTTGTTGCTTCAAACAGTGACTATAAGAACTTAAGCTCTTTCATACTTGCAACTTATATTTGACTGTGCTGTCTGATGCTCTGAATTTCAAAAACTGGGTCACAAAGCTGGCCACTTAGTTACTTTTGAGTCTTGTTCACTGCCCACCTTTCTGCACCGCTTACCTGATTTCCTGGTCCCAGGATGGTAGCCATACTGGGATTTAGACTGGGCTAAGCAGACAGAAGGGCTGATGTCATTGGCCTGTCTGACTGCATGTGTGCATGCCTAGTGTCAGTGTTCACACTGGGAGTACCATGTACTCGGTGAGTGAGTGCAGAACATGGTGCCCTCATCGAGCTCATGTTGTTGAGAAACCACACAAAAAGCCACGAAGGCGTGATGGTAGTGTGTCACATAAATGAGATTCCCAGGGCGCTGAGGCCTCGCGGCAGGTGGCTAACCTGGTTTGCTTGAGGTGGCCAGTGGCTGGACATGATGGAGGGCCCAGGCAGGTGGATGGAGCCGGAAGCACTGAGAGCCACATGTGATCCCGAGTGCTAAGGGAGTCCAGAGGAACGGTGGACCTTAGCCTGCAACAGCACTCTGGACATCTCTCCCCACCCCCACTCTTTACCCCTCAGAGCTGCAGGGAACTGTTCTTGCCTCTTGGTTTTATGGGCTGTTTCATTGACACCATTTATTTGGCAGTTGCGTTGCTTGGTACTTATTAGGGTAGTATGCCTTCATCTCTTGGAAGGGAAGGCTGTTTGCTACATTCTGTGGGTCCTGGCTCAGGTAGTGACAAGAGGGAATGGTTGACTAATGAATGTTTGTGACACATTGGATTGTCTTAGTATGTGGGACTCATCCATCTTACATGTGAAGCAGCTCAAAAGGTGGATCAGGACGCATGGGATCTGTAGTGTATGATGCTCCAAGTGCCCCTTTGTGCTCATATTCAGCAGTTTCTGCTGATGGAAACAGTTACTAGAGGAAATTCTATCCACCTGAGAATAGCTTACTAGATATTAGTTTGTAATTAAAATTCAAGGTAAGTTGGCCTGCTTTATTGGCATCACATTACCTAGTTTTCTTTCTGGCCCTATGATTCTATTAATAGAGTAATCCCTGCTCATGACTCTTCTGCTTTGGCCCCTGCCATTTCATATGTTTCTCTCCACCTCCGTTGGCCTTTTCTACTTTTTATCTTTTTTTTTTTTCTGACTAAAATCATCCCTTTTCAATTGAAATCTGCTTGAATAATAAAACTGTTCAAATCTTTAACAGAAAATTAGAAAAAAAAAAGTATTGTTTCTTGTCTGTGCTCACCCAAGTTTTCCATGGGAGAGTATGTGAGATTAGTGTTCTGTTGTATAGCTTTGTACTCTTGTCTTTAACTTAATATTCACATTTCTTTTCAATCAGTAGACATTCACTGAACTTTACTATGTGCCAGGTATTGATTCAAGGGCTGAGAATGCATCAGAAAACAAAGCAGATACAAATCTCTGCTGTCCTGAATAGTTGATAGAGATAATAAATATGGTGCGAACCATATAGGGAGATGATAACCAACAGAAAAAACAATAGGGCTGAAGAAGAATGGGCATATTAATTTATAAAGATTGATATTTTGTCATGTTTCTGATTTCCAGAACTCCTTAGGTGTGTGTTATCCCTGAGGCTGTGGATGATAGTTTATTTAGAATCTTGGGACTAACTTGAAATATGAAGACAGCCTGAGTGACTGGCACAGAGCCTTTATTTCTGAGATGAAGAAACATATCAAGAGGAAAACAATGACAAACTCATACCCTCTAGTAGACAGCAAAGTTGTTTATATTTTAGTTAAGGTGGTTTTATTAAATCCCCTCTACTGGGGAATTGAACCCATGGACAGTCTACCACTGATCAGCATCTCTTGTCCTTTTCACTTGTAATTTTGAGACCGGGTCTTGTTAAGTTTCCCAAGTAGGCTTTGACCTTGTGATCCTCCTGCCTCAGCCTTCCAGAGTGCTGGGATTATAGGCATGTGCCACCATGTTCACTTTTTAAAAAAATTAATTTTAATGATAGTTCTTCTGGAACCCTACTATGCTCTTTTCCCACTGTAAGGAATTTGATTTGCTTCTGGTTTTTGTCCTAAAAAATGCTGTGATGAGATACTTGACTCAAATACTATCTTAATGAAAGCAAGTTTATTTACATTAAAAAGTAATAGAGAAAGCTGATACATATTGAGCACTTACATTTGCTAGAGTACTATGCTGATTTCTGTGAACTGATCTCCTTCAAACCTAGTCCTTTTTGTCTCCATCCCCCAATCATGATGTTTCTGTAAAATACACAAAAATACCATTTATTTAGTTATTTATTAGTTTTTGTCTTTTTGAGACAGGATTTCGCTATGCACTTCATTCTGGCCCACTCGCCCTATAGTCCAGGCTGGCTTTGAACTTGCCATGATTCTCCTGCCTCAACCTCCGAGGGGTGGAAATTTAGGTGTGGGCCACTATGACTACTTAAAAATATCTTCTAAAAGTCACATAGATGAATTGATGACCCTAATTAGGGATTCTTTTATAGTTGAAGCTTTCATGTATCTCCTTTGGTAGGCTGAATAAGGAGAGAGCAGAGATTAGCTTGCCCCCCCTTCTCCTATCCATTGCTCTCATTCTGTTCCTGTTTATAAGACATCTGTCTCCTTCAGGTAACCTCTCCCTGCCCCCACCCATTCTACCCCACCGCCCTCCCCCTGGTCCTTGCTGGTGGAGGGGCTCTGGCAATCAGAGCTGAACATACCAAGTGAGCAGTCCTTTGTGCTGCTGAACCCCATGCTGGGCTGAAAGAGCTGTTTGTGGAAAAGGGCAGCACATCCTGAACCTGCTCTCCTGTATTTCTCTGCAGCCAGCAACTCTGCTAGGGAGCCCTGAGCTTTAACCTGCAGAGTGCTTGCAAGATAAGTAGCCCTTGGGCCAGCCCAACCCCACTGGGAAAAATCTCAGCTTGGGATAGGGCGAGGGAGGGGACAGTGAAGGTATGCACAGTCTTCTTTTCTTTTCCAATTAAAATCTTGGCAAGAAAACATGCTTGTCATTCTGTCACCTGTATCAGCAGCAGATTCCCAGTTTGAACTCAGACATCGTCCTCAATTCATCACACTTCAGCTTAGCCTGCTGTGACCAGTTTTGCTTCTCTGGTTGATGGGGACTCTTAATAGCGCTAGGTGGTAAATGGGTGGTGGTGGGGTAGTTCTGGGGAAATACATTGCCAGAGCAGGATAAACACAGGGAACCCAGTCAGGAGGAAAACTCTGGAATAAAGCATTTCACCTTTGTTGACATTGAAGGAACGTGCCCTTTAGTGTAACTGTAACTTGCATCCTTAAATACTTCATGGGTTGAATCCTTAGTGAAGTATGACATAGCCTTTAACAATGATGAACCTAAAACTCTGTATTAAGGAAGGTAACTAAGATACACTGTGGGAACACAGCAAATTACCGTTCAGATATGAAAGCCATTTTTAGGAAAATATGTGTTCTCTTTATATAGATAAAAGAACATTTGGAAGGGTATCCACATAGTGGGTGATTGGATCATATGTATTTATATTTTCTTTTTGCT
This sequence comes from Ctenomys sociabilis, assembly GCA_004027165.1. Classification (NCBI taxonomy): domain Eukaryota; kingdom Metazoa; phylum Chordata; class Mammalia; order Rodentia; family Ctenomyidae; genus Ctenomys; species Ctenomys sociabilis. The sequence goes on along the minus strand of PVKA01015616.1, from coordinate 30,031 downwards.
CATGTGTATTTTCATATTTCCACATGTAGTACTCAATTCAGGGAAAAAACATAGGAGGCTAGGGGCCTTCACTGACTGCCTAGACCCTCCTTCAGTCATTTAGCACATTCAGGAGGGCTTCCTAGGGGAAGAGCACTATGGCAGAGATGTAGTCATCATGACAGCCACAGTCTCTGCCTTCACGAAACTGGTATTATTAAGCTACAAAAATTAAAATATGTTATAGTTTCAGAAGGAAAAGAAGAAAACCAGTGACATGTTAGGATATGGGTAAAGGGGAGGGGGGCTTATCTTTAGGAATAGGGAGGGGGAGGACCTCTTTAAGGTAAAAACTGAGACATAGCCACAATAAAAGAAGTTTGAGGTCCCAAGAAGGAACGGGCAACAGGAGCCCCTAAGGTCCTTTTCATTCTTTCAGGTTACTGGAAAGGCTAGAGAAGTGGTCTGTCTTCCCCAGCTTGCCCCTAGTGAAAAACATTCTATTTGGAAATGTGAGGGCAGCTCACAGATACATGTAACTGAGGGTATGTGTGTTGTGTGCCCATCAGGATAGCTTTTAGAACTCCAGGAAAATTGATTATGTGTTGCCAAATAACAGGAAGGTGTTAGGTTTGATTTGTTGACTTCATTCTTTTTAATTTAATTTTTTGAGATAAGGTTTTACTGTTTGTTCAGACTGGCCTTGAATTTACTGTGTAGCCCAGGCTGGCCTCACATTTGCAGCAGTCTTCCTGCTTCAGCTTCTGTAGTTCTGGAATTATAGGCACGTTCCATGATGCCCAGCTCTTTGTAACTTTTGAACACCAGCCAAGATGTCTCTTGGCTTTCAGCACAGAATGAGGAGTACAGAATGAGGGGGCAGCCTGATCCAGGGGATCCTCAGGCCTCTCTAGCTCACCTTATGTATTCTGTTCAGTATTCACTGGATTCTCAGCCGTGAGGTAACCGAGGAGTCTTAGCCACGTACCTGATACAATGGCCATGATTGTGATATTTGCCTCTTTTACTTAGTCATTCATCTGGGGAAAAGGAAGAGAGAAGCATTGATAAAACCCAAATGCTAGCATCAAAACGTAGGACTGGATGCACAGGCAACAAAAACTCTTCAGATACTGGTACTAACTGAATGGCAAATGGTGCAAGGCAGTTGCCTGAGTTTCTCCCAGGAGAGCAGCAGCTTTGCTGGTCTCAGGTCACTCTTCCAACACCCTTTGCCTACAGGCTCTTTTCTGGCTCAGCTTATCCCTTGCAAAATCCCCAGCACTGAGTAGGTGTAGGGGAACACAGAGTTGTATCAAGCGGACCTTTACAAATGAAGAAAACAGCTATTTCAACATGATGAAATATTCTGTGCTAATAAAACGATAAATGCAACTGTGTAGAAATACAAAGAGAGGTTGGGAAACAGTTGCACAAATGCAGAGATGCCAGTTAAAGCAATATGCATTTACATTGAGGAAAGTCAGAGCAAAGGGATGAAAACTGCACCCTGCCCTTGAGTCTTTTTGGCAGAATTAAGCCCAGGGCCTGTGCCTGCTGGGAGAGGTCCACCCTCAGCAGGGCTATCATTCCCTTACCCAGACCACTCTGCAGCCTGTTAGCTAGTCTGCTGGCCTCCTTTTTTTCTCTCCCTAAAGTTCATGTGGGACACTTAGGTCAAAGTCAATTTGAGAGGAAATATACCTGCTTTCATTTCTCCCATGATCAGAGATTCTTTTTGCTTGTTATTGCCTTCAAGTTCAAATACCTTTGCATGGTAGGTGCTATTCTTCACAGTTTAATCACTTGTCTTATCCCTAGTGTGTCACCAACTTTCTTCTGTCTGCCTGTGTACCTTTACTCCCTCTCATGGTCAAGTGCAAAGGTCCCACGCTTCATACCTGTCCCAGAGAGAGTTGGTTCCATCTGACTTCCTAACTTATAACACATCAGCATGTTTTGTAAAGAGCTTTTTTTCTTAGTAAACCCTGAGCCCCACACATCTTCCATCCCAGACCCTTAACGTCATTCCTAGGACATAGTAGAGGTGCAAAAAGGACATGCTGATTGAATAAACTGAACAAAGCAGTTTATTCTCTGTAAGGTTTAAAAATATCTAAGACCTAAGAAATTCAAAGAAAATGGCATTTATGGAAAGCAGCAGGCTCTTTTGAAATTGAAGAATGTAGACAGAGGAAACAGTGTAAGCCCAAACTGTGGAGTTCACAGACTGAGTTCAAATTCTGGCCTTGGACTCCTCATTTATAAAGTAGACATGTGAATAGAACCATATGAGATAGGTGTGAAGAACAAAGGAGGAAATCCAAGTCAAGGTTGAGTGCAGCGCCTGGTGCATGTTAAAGACTAAGGTGCTGGCCAGTCACAGTGATTGCACTGTCCCAGAGAAGCCAGTACTCTTGGGTAAACATCTTTTTGGTGTCCTTCTGCTTCTTTTTGCAATAAGAAACTCTAAATTTTGACCTCACTGGAAATGTGACTACACTCACGGAACAATGAGGAAAGGATTGTAGAAGAAGTCCAGCACTTCTTGTAGAGTCTTTCAGGAGCCACCTTCCACAGTTGGGGTAATAGAATAGAGCTTACTGATGCATTCTCAAACAAACCTGGAACAGGTTTCCAGCTGAGGAGGAGAAAGGTATCTCTGAGAAGATACTGTCTGCACAGGACCTAACCCTTTTTGCTGTTACTCCTCATCAATGGGCTGTTTTTCTTTGGTGGACTGTAAGACCCTCAGGCTGGTGTCATACCAGTCTTGCTTCCTCAGAGACAAAATTAGGGCCAATGGATGAAAGTGGCTGGGTACCCGATTTGTCCTCAGGTAAAAGAAGAGGTTCTTACAGGCAGAGCAGGCTGACACTTGCTTTAATGTGCTCCCTGTGGTTAAGAAATAGTCAAACTAAAGTGGATGTTCAGATATTGAGGATACTGTAGAAATTCCTGTGTGGGATAGGAAGTTGAGTGACAGGTTGATGAGAGCTCCTATTTCAGGACTTTGCAAGCATATCAACCTTTCCTCTGGTTCAAAGTGAGGACAGAAGGCTGGGAAATGGCTCAGTGGAATAAGCGCTTCCCTGGCAAGCGCAAGGGCCTGAATTCAATACTGGTTCTGAAAAAAAAAAATCAAAAGTGAGAACAGAGGGTATGGTGGATCAGTGAGTGTCAGTGTGTCAGACAAGCAGAGCAGCTTTTTGGATTTTGAGGACAGTCCTATCAGCATCAATATTTGCAATATCGACTCATCAGTTAAATCAAAATGGGTAAAAATGATAATAGATGTATTATGGAATCTTTTGAATCCTCCTGAAATATATTTAGGATAAAAGCCTGACACCTTGGACTTTTGCTTTTAATGTGTGCCTTGAGAAAACCTAGTGTTTCCAGGACTCTGTTAACATGTTTCTGTGTAATGTATTGCATCCTATTTGGGCTTTTGTAACTCAAGAGGAAAATAGGCTACATAAGGTAAAAGCTGTCCTGTACTTGGGGGAAGGAATACTTTACCCATATAGTAAGGCAATTACTTGGTACCTATTTGGCTGGGGTGAGGGTTCATGAATAGGGCTTTATAAATAAGACCCTTTTTTCCATCGGTCAGAAATCATATGCAAATTGGGGTACAAATATGCATTATCATGGAAAGGAAATTTCTGGGATTTTCCTTTTGCCCCTGGCCCCAGAATGTTCTGTTTTCTCTACATCTCAGTCATTTACTCAGCAAACTAAAAGTACACCAGGGGGGTATAAAAATTAATCTTATAAACTTTAGTAAGAAAATCTGGAAGTTTTATAGTAGGATGGGGATGAGCTAAGTAGGTGACATGTTCTGTAACGAGGGGAAGGGAACATTTCTCATGCCAGAGTTACAGGAGAATTAGGGAAATGATTCATTGACCCCTCACACGGCTACATGCAAGTGCAGGGCCCAGTGGACATTTCTGCAGAGTCGACCCCAGCACAAAGGTCTGATTTATCTGGAAGTGCGGCGCATGACATGCCACGATCTCCAGAGGCATCTGATTTCTGTTCTGAGGCCGATCAGCTAACACCTCCCAAGGGCGTCTCCGTGATACCATCACACCGATAACGGTGCATCTCGCTGCTCTGGGGAGCCTGCCAAGCGCCAGCGTTACTAGAGGAAGTGCAAGTGAGGCCCAGTACCTGGCTCGAGGGAAAAAAAAAAAAAACCCTGCCAAGAACAGAGTTGTGCCCCAGGCGTAGGGTGCTGGAATGTGGCAGCTTCGCAGTTCAGCATCAAACCTTGATTGCACATCTAGAGCTCTACCGCTGACCTGTCAGTGCCCGTCGACCTGAGGCAGGCCCCTGCCACTTGAACCTCAATCTCTCTTGTGGATAAGACCTCCAACTCATCCAGAAGCCATAGCTGAGCGGAGGTGCTGTCTCTTTAAAGAGGGCGGGAGGGGCCCTTCCGCAGGGGTTGGCCGCGCCCCTTTGGTCTTTTGCACGCGTCCGCGCGACCACCTGTCTCCGGCCTCGCCCCGCCCCTTTCTGGAGGGGCGGTGGAGAAGTAGGGCTGCGGGTTTACCTTGGAGGGGCGGGAGCGCGGCGCATGCGCAAGGCCGGACAGGTCCTCCGCGCCCTCACTTCCTGGCATTTCCCCCTACCCCCCCTCGCCGTTACCCTGTACATCCGGGTCACTTGCCCTCCCCGCTCGGAGCCGCTGTTGCTGCTCTTGCTGCCGCGGTACCTACATCCTCCGCCGCCGCCGCCGCCGGGCTCGTCGCGGCTCCGCCACAGGGGCAGGTGCGGAGGGCCTGCCGGTCCGGCCGCCGTCGTTTCCTAGCGTCGGCCCGGGGCTCCCCCTAGCGCCGCTGAGGAGCCGCGGTCGCGCGCGGTTCAAGGAGGGAGGAGGAGCGGGCTGTGAGCCTGGATCCTCGAGGGAGGGTGAGTGATTGGTTTTCGCCATTCTCTCCTCACATCCCCCGTTTTCCCGCGCCACGACCCCGTTTCGGTGCTGGGGCGCGAGCGGTGCTCCTCGTCCTCCCCCCCGGCGCGGTGGGCCCGCCCGGCCCGCGGTCCCGGCCTGCCCCGGCGCCCATTCATTCGGATCGCCTTTTCTTCCGCCCGCCGCTTTCCCTGCCTCCTCGCGCGTGCTCGACCCCAAGCCCTGTGCCGCGCGTGGCCTCTGGGCGCTGCCCGCACCCCCTCGCGCAGCGGCGCGATCCACACGCCCCCCGGCCCGGCCGGCCCGGCCGGCCCGCGCCACCTCGCCGCCGCGCCGGCCCAGGGCTGGCGCTGGAGTTGGTGTGTTCGGGCCATCGTCCACCTGTGCTCGGGCTCTCCGCTTTCAGCCCGCGTTGCTTTGGATTTCCCTGCCTGGGAAGTCCGGAGGCTCGTTCGTAGGGTGTGGTTGTGGTCTTGGTGTGCTGTAATTACCCGAATCTGTGTGCTCATCACACGAAACTCATCAAAGCGGCAATTGCTCTTTCTTTCTTTTTCTTCTAAACCTCAGGCTTGTTTATGCTATACTCTGCTAAAAATTCCTCTCCTTTAGTGTTTAATAGATTTTCCCTGAGTGTAAAATTTGGCAGAGGTGATGCTAATGCCATGACTGATTGACATTACCTGTTAATACTGTTTGTTGGTGAGACTTTTCTTGTCTCATCTGTCAGCAGCATCTATTGAGTGCTTCTCGCGTGTGCAGTACTAATGAAGTGCCTGAATACCGAGAGTACCAGAGTGACGTTGTGGGTATGGCAAAGATGTTTGAAATTTGATTAGATTTTTTTACTTCTCCTATAGGTTTAGTAGGTTAAATACCTTTTAATTGTTTAAATGCTATGTGAGAACTGTTGATAAGCAGACTGACATTCTGCAGGACTTTGATATAGCTAAAGGCATTTCAGTCACTTGGTGGTTGGTGCCTTTTTTATTTTTTATATTTGTAAATTATTTTAGACTAATATACCTTAGGCACACTAGTCCTTTTAATTGCCTTTTATAATATAAACAGAAGCTCTATTTAGAAGAACTTGATAGTATAAGCTAATTTGATAGCCATTTTGTATAAAGTGTTGAAGTTGAATAAAACTGCTTTATCTGTGTTCAGAAAAGGAAATGACAGCACTTCTATTTTTTAATCTCTCTGTGACTTTCATAACTCCAAAGGAGATTCTTAAGTTCTAAGGCACACTACCTGCACATCAATATGACAACGCCCATCTGTCGATATCGATAGCATTTTGATTCGAATGCCCCTCCTTTTCCACCTTAAGAACTAGATATTGACTATTTGTCTGTATTTAGATTTTTTTTTTTTTTTTTGGTATTGGGAATAGAACTTGGGACCTCAAGCTTGGGAGACAGGCGCTGTGCCATTGAGCTATATCTGTAGCCCTCTATTTAGATTTTGGATATCTTCAGCAATTAAGGTTTCATAACTTTTAGTCAGGGCTGCATTTTCTTATATTTACTTTTTATTTTTATTTTTTTGGCGGAACCGGGGATTGAACTCAGGCCTTTGCGCTTGCCAGGGAAGCGCTTATTCAACTGAGCTATCTCCCTGGCAAATGTATCTTATATTAACCTTTTTTTTTTAGGGCTGCAGTTTTTCTCGGAGCATTTTTGTTAGATATTTGTTAAATTGAAAAAAAAAATCACAGGGCCAGCCAGATAGCTCAGCAGATTAAAGCCCTTGCTTAGGCAGAGCATAACTGCCAGGGTTTGATCCAGAGCATAACTGCCAGGGTTTGATCTCCCGTGTACAGTGCAGGCCCCGACCCCCGCCTCGACCCCCACCCTGAGAGGGGGACTGAGACTAGGTGTGGTGGTGTGGGCCTGTAATCCCAGCGCTTGGGAGGCTAAACCCAGAATTATTAGGAGTCCAGTCTATGTAGTGAGACCCTTTAAATCCTATATTAAAACATTAAAAAAAAAAAATTGTTGGAAGCTGCCTTTGAGGAAGCTCTTGCTTTATAAAATGTTTTTGGATATATAAACTGTAGGATATATGTAAGAGTGTAGAGCTTTTTCCTAAGAAAGTAGTTGGTTATCAAAGGAAGATATGATTAGCAAGTTGATTCTAGTTACCCCAGCAAAAATATGATTTCAGATGCTGAGCAAAGATAGCTGCGGGCAGTTTATTTTTGATCAGTGCAGGGGATACTTAGCTTAATAGAACTCGAAATTTGTTTCTATGAACTAAAAAATAGTATATGTTAAGTGGTATCACTCTTGAGATGCATGACTCATTTGAAAGGTGCATTTATCTTTACTTAGTAAATAATAATTGATGGAGAAGTAGAGAGGTGCTTATTTCATATGCATAAGTCTCCTTGGGGAAAATACTTGATTGTCACTGATGAGATTATTTAGCTCAATTTATTAAGTATTGATGCATTCAAGTGTAACAGCTTATAATTTACTTTTTCACTGTTTAAGGAAAATTATAAATTTGAAAATAATTATGTTGTTGGTGGCATGCCTATTTTTATTGGCTTCTCATTTTTTAATACTACACCAGGATCTAACATAGTTTCTGCTTGGTGTATATTGCTTTTTCTTATGTTTTGAAATAGTTAATGAGTACAAGGTCAGAGTCTTGAACTGTATAACAGGATTTTGTAATTATGTGACAGTTTAGAGACTTTCATTGCTCTGAGCTGCAGTTTTCTTAAGTATCTTGCATATTTTGAAGACTATAGTATTTGGTTATCTATTTAAAGATCTTTAACAGAGACAGCACAATATACATGTTATTTTGATTCTACTTTAGTGTGTAGAATCAATTTGTTTACTTATGATGGATATTTAGTGTATGTAACTGGTCAGCATTTGAACAATAGCCAATTCAGGAACTTGGTTGTGAATTTAAACAAAATTATGCATAAAAATTCTTGAGTGTGTGAGTCCATCCTGTATTATGATCATTTCACTAGATTGGGTTAATATTTGAAAGAATTTTTTTTCATATAGAAGAAATAGGCATAATCTGGTAGTAACTTTATTTTATTGGTGATACTGATGATGACAGTTTTTTAGTTTTATTTTTTATTTTATTTATTTGGTACAGGGTTTCTCTACATAGGTCAGACTCATAGCAATTGTTCTTTTTCAGCCTTCCCAGCAGTGGGATTACAGGCATCCACCACCATGCCTGGTTTAGGTGTCCAGCACTGCCTGTGGTTCTGGGGATCTAACCTGGGTCCCTGTGCTTGCCAGCCAGGCACTTAAATCCCTGAGCTATCTCCCTGGCCCTGTTTTTTTTTTTGAGACTCAGTCTCACAATGTCGCCTAGGATGGCCTTGAACTTGCGTGTGTAGGACAATGTAACTAGTAACTAGAATATTCATAATGCTTACTTGTCAGGCAACATTGTATGATTGTTAATCTTTACATCAACCTTATAACGTAAGTATTAGCATCTCCATTTGATAGATGAGGAAACAGGTTGAATAACTTAAGTATAACAACAGCCAAGTGATGAAACTGGGTCCTGACTTGATTTTTGTGTTAAGTTGAATGTCTGCTGTACCCTATATTCCTTTACATATGTAGTAGTTCAATGACAGTCGTGCAGTCATACAAGAATACAAGTTAGTTTCTATTTAGTTCCAGATATGTATAAATGTATGTATGTGTGTGTGTGTGTGTGTGTGTGTATATATATATATATATATATATATATATATATATATATGATTAGCAGGTTGATTCTAGTTGATTTTATAAAGATGTAATGTGTGATATTTTGTTTATTTTATTTTATTGAGAAACAAATAGCAATGAGACAGTATCAAAACTGATTAATAGGACAGTTTCAATAATTAATACATTCTACATTGTCATCTTCTTAGTGGTTATCTGTAGTACAAAAAGCAGACAGGATATCCTGTCCAAACACTATTAGTACAAATCTTTCTACTCATTGAATTAAGCAAAAGTAGCTGTATATCTATCCTAACTATTCTGTATATACAAATACAAAATGGTCCTTCCTTTGTAGCCCCTTTTTTGTTTAGTCCTGTCAGAGATGGGTAATCCATTGGCATCTAAATACTATAGGCGCGTGAATTCAGCAAAACAATCCAACACAGTCCAGCAGTCTACAGTAGTAGTGGGTTATCTGCAGAAGTTGTGGACTTGAGCCTTTCACAGCTCAGCATATTAATATGGCTTTACTTTATATACCTTGTTTTTATACTTTTCTGTTAAGACCAAGATAAAGCAAGACCTGAATAACAAGAAATGTAACTTTTGTACCAGATCAATATTAGTGAAGTAAGATAACTTTTTTTTTTTGGTGGAATCGGGGATTAAATTCAGGCCCTTGCGTTTGCCAGGGAAGTGCTTAATCCACTGAGCCATTTCCCTGGCCCCAAGATAACTTATTTAAAGTAGGTGGGATATGAAAGATTAGCATTTGAACCCAGGCCTAAATGATTCATAATCTTTACAAAAATTCAATTTATGGTATTAATCTGAGTTTTCTCCACATTGTATATTTTGTATTTGCTGAGTATATTTTAAACAGAAATATCAAATTTTTTTTCAGCCACCACACAGGATGAATCTTTACTTGTTTTGTATTCTTCAATGAGCATATACAAGATTATAGTTTTTTATTGTCTAGCTATGACTTCACCCTTTTTCCCTTCATGTAATTAAATGGCAGGCAAGTGTGGTATATTTATTTTCATTTTTTTGGCTTTTGAGACACTTCTGGCTGTCCTCAAACTAACTGTAGCCCAGGCTTACCTCAAACTTTACAACAATCCTGCCTCAGCCTCCCCATTGCTGGCCAAGTGGGTGACTTTGTAAAATTTAGTCAAGTATATATATTGTTATACAGTATTGTACCCTTACATATGAGTAATGGGGACCATAGTGAGGATGATGTTTTTCAAAGATATAATTTTGATGAATTTAAATAGAATATTTAATGTATCTACTTATTTTGAAAAGATAGAGGTATAGTAGTATATATTATATGGCCCTGAAGCCTATACCCTGTACAGTTGTCTGCCATGCAGGAGTTTCTACTTGGTATGTTCTGTGTATTATGTGCGGTATATATTAAATCCTAGACTGATACAGACTTACCATATCTAGAATTCTTCCAGTAGTAAATTGCGTGTTCTCAGGTAATCCAAATTATACTGAATACTATGGCCCAACTTTTTTTTTGGAGACAGGGTGTCACTATGTAGTCTGTTCTGGCCTTGAACTCACATCATCCTCCTTCCTCAGCTTCCCCAAGTGTTGGGGATATAGGTGTGTGCCTCCACGCTGGGCTAGGCCAAACCACTTTTAGAAAACATTCTTTAAGAAAAGAAATGCATTTGTAGGTAGTATTATTTGAGGATTATTTATATCATTTCTTTGTTTTTAGTGGGAGTAGAAGAGAACTAAATTAAATGAGATCTGTGATTGCTAGGTCTTGAAGCAGACTCTTAGGAAGGTGGTGCTGGTGATTGAGCCCATGGTCTCATACATGCTGAGCATGTATTCTTCCACTGAGGTACACTTCAAGTCCCCTTGAAGTAGACTTGTACTTTATTGTTTTGTGCTCTTATTTAGAGATTATTACTTAAAAATTTGGTACTATGTATATATGGACAAGGCATTGCATTTTATTCTGGGTTTGCTTTTGTCTGATAATGTAAAGATCCTCATTTATTAAATGTCTATGCATTCCTAACAACACTGTTGGGGGTGTGTTTTTAAAATTATTATTATTATTATTATTATTATTATTATTATTATTGTTTTGTGGTGGTGGTGGTGGGCCTCATATACTAAGTGGGCAGTCTATCGCTGAGATTATCTTCAGCTCTTTTTTATTTTTTGTTTGGTCTCACTAAGTTGCCCAGGCTGGACTCAAACTTTTGATTCTCTTGCTTGAGTCTCCCAAGTAGCTGGGATTTCAGGCATGTGCCATGTGTGAAATTTTTATATTAATTTCAGTTCAATAACAGAAGGCAGCATATTCTGTGGGACAAAATACCTGACACTCAGACTTAAGGAAGGAAAGGTTTATTTAGCTCACAGTTTGTGGAGGTTTGAGCCTATCCTCAGCTGGCAAAGGGCAACAGCTCATGGCAGTGGAAAACAGCAGGAGCAAAAAAGGAGAAACAGTAGCAGCAGCAGAGGTAGAGGGAGAGGGGCAAGCCTCTCTCCCTTCCTTACATTGCATTCAGGCCGTGTGTAGCACTCAGACTGATAATCCCAGCATTGGATTGTGAATCAATCATAAATTCTAGAAGCCTGGCCCAATGACGGCCTGAGACTTTGGAGGGACAGTTAGACAAAAACCATAGCACCTAATGTTTGCATGTGAATTGTCATTAATTAATCAGTCATTGAATATATAATCAGAGTTACATTACAGTCAATAAAACTTTCATAGTTTCTCCATACAAAGAGGTTTGAAAAAACCTCTTGATTTCAGAGATAACGTGTTCCATGACACGTTATTAAGACAACCCAGTTGTCTTAATCATTTTCTCATTATTGAGATAGTACCTTCCACCCCAAGTTAAAGTTTCAGTTTGTTGATGTTTTAGGCCAAAATTGGCTGGCTCCAAGGCAGGGTGGCATTTCAGAGGAGAAATAATAGTTCATGGTGGGCAGAAGTTAGCAAAGCAGTAAGGGACAACCACAGTTCTTTTAACCTTTTGATCCAGGTGGGTGGCATTTGTACCTTAGTCCTAATGTCTTTAATCCCAGCTTTACACTGGCTTCACACACTGTAGATCTCCCCACCTCTGAAAAAGCCTCACCTGTGACTGCATGAGATTTGGGGGAACATCTAGACACAGGCCATAACACCTGTCTTATTTTAAGCCAGGATAAATCCCCCCTAAACAAAGATGCAAGACTGGACTCATTAGGCAAAAGGGTGAGTACATGTGAGTAGGCAGAGAGAATGGCAAAAATTATGAAAATGAGAAGTTATGATAGAGATGGATACCGGTGCTATATGTCAGTATTATAAAACATAAAGGAGGAATGGGAAGGGGAAAGCTAAAGAAGTGAACATTAAGGCCCCTGCTTGCCTGAGTCAGGATAATACATTCAGTTCAGTTTGAACTGAAGGTAGTGAGAAAACTGTTGTAGGAATTTAACAAGAGGGAGGAAGAAAATGCTTAAGTTACCTTTTTGAAATACTTTCTACTTCTTGAATAGGAGACAAGAAGCTATGGTAAAGTATGTAAAAGAACTGATAGTGATCTATACTTTTGAGTGGTGTTTGTCAGATACGATTTACTGGATAGAGAATTCATTGAGTCTATAACTTTGCTTCAACTATCAGAGTAGGGGCTAGAAAGGATTAGGCGTCACCTTTTCTTGTGAGGTTGAGGTGCTGCTGCCTGGGTGTGTTTTCATGTAAGCATTTTCTGTTGACTTACTACATTGTTAGTTACTGAGTGTGAACTGACCCACCTCAAAATGGTGGTATCAGGTTGCAGACCCATGAGGCATTCATGAGTCAGGAATTCAGTTTCCACTAGAACAGAGAAGCCAGCCAATAGCTGATAGCTGTAGGGAGGTAGAGTTCAGAGCCTTAAGGGTCACCGTTAGAAGGAGGCTGCCTGTTTTTGTCAGATGCTCCAGTCAGTGAAATCATGAGTCACAGACTGCTACCTTAAAATGGGTATTAGAATAGTGGGGTCTCAGAAACATATGCAGTGAGTGGTATCTCTGTTCTGGAACACTGTTTGTTCCACAATTTTAGAAAAGATAAGTCACATTTGTGTTTATGCAGGAAAGGTACCCACCCAGGCTTGTGTTTGTCACGCAATGTAGAGTTTGCAAATGAAACCAAAATGTTGCCAAACACTCTTTCTTCTTTGTGAACCAAATTGTTCACAAAAGTGTTCATAAACTGAGGCAATGCTGAATTCTTTCTGATTGGAAGAACCCTTTCAGGTGTATATAGGATAAGAAAGTATGTAACCAGTTCTTACTGTCTAGTACAACATAGAGATAATGACAGTACATTGAGTTGGTCCAAAGAAACAGTCTCATTTGTTTTCCTAACCTACTAGAAACCCTGTCCAGAACCTGTTAGCTAACCAGGATTTCTTATTCCCCCACAGAACCAGATAGGTTGGTGACTTGGGAGCCTGTGTCCAGAACAGTGGAGTTCGGAGTAATTCTGTGTACTACCCCTGGACAGCTTCAAGGGTGTGTCTTGCCTTCACTCCCGTATGAGGATCAGAGAGACCTCAGCCTTGTTATCCCTAAGCATTTTGCTCCTTACATTGGAAGAGTTTGGAGATTAGAAGCAAAGAGGGACGTTGGGGTGTTCAGGGAAGAGAGCAACTGTGCCCATAGTCAAGCTTTGTGTTCGCTTTATTAATTCTCTCCTAGTTTAACCCAAGGAATTTCTAATGCTTTTGATCTACTTGAAGCTCTGTAACTGGCAGCAAGGCCATCTTCTGTTTAGCATGGAGTAGGGTTGGAAGCCACTACTTGGATTGCTGATTTGAAGTCATTTCTTACTGCTAAGTTTCTGAATATTAATTGAGCTCCTGAGGCTTGCAGGTTAGCTCAGTTGTTTAAAGCGCCTTGCTTGGGCAAACTCAAACAAGCGCAGGGGACCACAGTTCTATTCCCAGCTTCACATGCCACACCAGAACTGCCCTTAAAGCAGCCTGAGCCAGCTCCCCCCGATATTCCCCCCCAAAATTAGTTCCTCTTCATTAACAGGTAGGAAAGTTGGTGATTTTGGTAAGGAGCACCCTTACCCCTAATTTTGCCCTACCATAGTTTAAGATTTCTTTCAGATCCCAGAGTTTCTTCTTCTCCAGAATTTGGACCATATATATGGCCTTTATCCATTCTCTTAGAACGTTATAGATCTTTCAGCATCTAGCTTTGATGACAAAATTGAATCCATGCTCCTCTAAGATTATATCCTGTTGCAAGATAATTACTCTACATTTTTGGGATGCTGGTAGAAGACATGAAACTCTTGTGTCAAAAATGAAAGACAGTCTGTTATTCTCTATAGTAGTGATAGACAGAATATTGGCGTTTGTGTGAATTGAGTTTCTGTCTACAGGATGACATGAAGGAGACCGGTAATACATGCACAAGGAGCTACTTTGTTGGGTAGAAGTTCTAAAAGTAGGAAACTCAACTCTTTTAAGAGCCTGTTCTTTGCTCTGGAGGGATACATTGTATTTATTGCACTGGTCAGAAAGCATACCTCCTTTGCTCTAGAAGGAGAACAATATTTTTCAAGGCTATTCACTGAACAGACTTCTTAAAAGAGACAGTGTAGAGCAAAGGGCAGTAAGAACCTTTCCTTCTAACATAAGCAAAAAAAGACAATTGTTTCCCATATGCATAAAATTTTCCCTCACTAAATCTGACTTCAGGAAAGATTCTCGGCCCATAATAACATGGTACATATTGTTACTGGCACTTTTTATTTCTTTCATCTAGTTTTTATAGTAACCTGTATATAATGACTTTGTTAGAATTTTGAGATTAATTTTTTCTAAGCAAAGGTTTTAGCTCTAATTAATATTTGCTCAAACAGTTAATGGCATTTTCAGATATTTTTTGATTTGAAAAATATATGTGGCCTTTAAGAATATGTGGGACTTTAAAGTAGGTTAATGGAAAACTACCTTGAGGTATAAGACATGAGATTTCTTTGCTTTAATTGTATCAAATAAACTATAGTTTTCAAGTTAAAATTCTGACAAGTTCTAAAACTACTATGTTGCCAATTAAACACAACATTTTAAAAGGAGGCATCTTTCCATATTGTATAAAACTGTCAACTGAGCTTCATACCCAACATTTTTTAGCTTTTTGAGACAGGGTCCGCTAAAGTTGATCTTGAACTTGAGGTCCTCTTGCTTTGGCCTATTCAGTAGCTGGGATTATAGTTTTTTTTTTTTTTTTTTTCAGTACCAGGGATTGAACTAAAGACCTTCCACTGGCCAGGCAAACATTTATTCTGCTGAGCTGTTTCCTGAGCCTATTTCTTTTTTTCCTTTTTTTTTTTTTTTTTTTTGAGGTCTTTTCTTTTAAAACATGGAATTATACAAATACAGATTTAGGAATATGAGAGATCCTAACAATGGGGAGGAATTTAAACTTGTAATTTTTCTCCCTCTTGTTAAAGTTAGCCCTATTTTTACTCATTAGCACTTTTAATTTTATTTTTCTAGTTACTTTCTTTCTTTCTTTTTTTTTTTTTTGCAGAACGGAGGATTGAACTCAGGCCCTTGTGCTTGCCAGGGAAGCACTTATTTCGCTGAGCCATCTCCCTGGCCCTTCTAATTATTTTCTATAAGTATTTTAAAAGCATTATTTGCTAACTTGCTGAAGATTATTTACATCTGAATTTAGCATGTAGTAAATGTGTATTTAATGTCTTCTGGTATTTCGTATATAGTTGATCAAGTTATTTTTGAAAGTAGAGAAATCAACATTCATTTGTGTCAGAGTGAATATGAATTTAAAGACTTGGAAATGTAAAGTCACTTAGCTTTGGCATAGTTCTAAGTTGCTAATGGATAGAAGTGCTTGAGGACCAAGGCCTAACACATTGTAGAAATGACTTGGTAATTGGGACTTTCTATGTTGAAACTATGAATGTAGTTAAACTATAAAGGTTCTTTTTTATTTATAAAACAGTACGTTGAAGCAGTAATCAAAATATCTAGCCTGTGGTTGGCAACCCTTTAAAATGGGCGTGCCAGAGTTTCTCCTTGGTAAGTGTGATGGTGACACTTGGCTAGTGTGTAGTACTATTCCCTTCTTACTACTCTGTTAGTCTAGTAAGCATATGTGTCTCCTTGGAACTTTGTTTTAGCTAATTATCAATCTCCTTTCTTAAAAGTAACTTTCAAAAATAGTGTATGTTTTATGAATACATGATTTTTAAATGAAATTTCTTTTTAAAATCTGTAATTCATGGAAAATTTATTTTTTCAAATTAACAATGGTATGGGATTCTTTTTTAATTTTATTTATTTATTTAATTTTGTGGTAATGGGCATTGAACTCAGGACCCTCTGCTTGCTAGGCAAGTGCTTATTCTACTGAGCTATCTCCCCAGTCTGGAATTTTTTTTTTAGTTTTAAATTTTAATTAGTATATTTGCATTGCATAGTGGTTACATTTCTTGTATAGAGTTGGTACATATACAGAACACATCTTTTTTTTTTTTTCATCCCTTTTCCTTCCCCTTCACTCTATTCTTCTGTTACTATTCTTCTCATTTGAACAAAATCAGTCTCCCTACTGCCTGTTATCTTTTAGTTTGCTATTGCTATTGACTTATGTTTTGGATCTTCATATACATAAGAGAAACCAAGTTTGTCTGTCTGATTTATTTCATTTAGCATCATGGTCTCAAGGTGCATCAATTTTTCTGCAGATGACTCAAATTTATCTTTTATGGTACAGTAGTACTCCATGATGTATAAATATATTTCCTTTGTTTCTTCAAATTTTTATTTTCCCCCCTTCAGTACTGAGGATTGAACTCCAGACCTTTTGCTTACCAGGCAGGTGCTTTAACTCATAGCCCATGAAATTTATTTATTTTTATTTTTTGGGGGGAACCGGGGAATTGAACTCAGGCCCTTGCTCTTGCCAGGGAAGCACTTACTCCACTGAGCCATCTTCCCAGCCCCTGGAAGTTTTATTCTACCTGAGCCATCTCCCTGCCCCCCTCCCAATTTTAATTTGAAGTTATTAGTTAGCAAGTTTGGGAGGTAGATAGCTCGTTCATTTAAATATTTATTTTATTCATTGAGTAATTGTGTGATACTGCTGATTAAATACAAAGCCTTTGCACTGAAATACATCCGCAGCCCAGTTTTTTTTACTTCTTTTGAGAAAAAAGCTTACTAAGTTGACCAAATTGTACTTGAATCATGAACTTGCTACCTCTGCCTCCCAGAATGTTGGTATTACGTTTGCCATTCAAAAAAAAAAAAAAAAAAAACATAACAACAACTAAAATTCTCCTTAGTTGAGGTCTATAAGTGGAACTTTCCATTAAGTCCTTTCACTGCCTCTTTTCTCTCAGGTCTCTTCTGGGATCTTGCTTGGTTCTCATAAGTAAAGAGTAATCATTTACTTTTTTTTTTTTTTAAGGGGAAACTGCCCTAATTGTAAAATAGGGCAAAACAGATTCCTTGAAGCACTTAGCCCCAAACTTCTCCCATCAGGGTTCCTTTGCATATCAACTCTTGTAATCAGTCTTCATATACATTGTTTTCACTCTATGGAAAATATGTTATAAGCCACCTTTTTAATGAATTAGGAATAGTAGAAAGGAGGCTCCAGGGAACTGCTTGCATTACCCATTCATTGGCTGCCCCCCATTTTAGATGTGTTATTTCAGTATTTTTGTCCAGTGAAAATTCTGGTGCAGGTTTTGAACAGTTCTTCCAGGGAACTGCTTGCATTACCCATTCATTGGCTGCCCCCCATTTTAGATGTGTTATTTCAGTATTTTTGTCCAGTGAAAATTCTGGTGCAGGTTTTGAACAGTTTTTCCTTTAAAAAAATCTCTGGTGGGGAGTTGGGGGGAAGAGGGGTAATCTCTGGAATAGGAATATGCAAGTCTATCTATCTAAAACATACATATACACCCATATATGGACTTTTGTTTCTTTTATTTTTAGTACACATCTGCAATTCATGTAGTTTATAAGCAGCTTGGGGAGTGGTTACATGTACATCTTACAGCTAGCTTTTTAATTCCCTTCCCCTTCCCTCTCCTGCCCTATTTTTGTTTATATTTACATGAGGAAGATCAATTCCCCATATTAACTATATTCCTGTTATAATCACGAGTAGCAGAGGACATATAGTAATACACTAGCAGCAGGCACCTTTTTTTTTTTTGGTAAAAATTTTTCTTAGTGGACCTATGGGGCTAATAGTTAATTAGATTGAAAAAAATATGCTTTGGTGACCCATTGAACTACTATACTAAAAGGTAGAAAGAAAAACCATGTAATAGGGATAAGTAGTCTGTATATAATTAAACATGCTATTTTAATGGATTTTCTCATTCAAAAAAAGTAAGACTGTTCTGTATTAGCCTTTTCATTAATTATCCTTTTAAGACAATTTTGTTGGTATATACTTTATATTTAGGTTATCTGTAAGACTTTTTAATATATATTCTGTATGCAAGCCCTTTATCAAATACATTATTTGTGACTTATTTGCTCTTAGCCTATGGCTTATCTTTTTATGTCTTTAATAATGTCTTTTAAAGTATAATGGTTTACCTGGGAGATAGCTCAGTGGAATGAGCATCTGCCTGGCAAGCACAAAGTCCTGAGTTTGACTCCCAGTACCAAAATAACTAAGTATTTGAGTTTTGGTGGACTCCAATTTTTTTTCTTCTACTTTTAATAATGGTGCTTTAATTGAAGAAATCTTTGTCTAATCTAATGTTATAAGATTTAATACTAAATTTTCATCTAAAAGTTTTATGTTTTCATTTTCCCTTATGTTCTTAGCTGTTAGATTTAGGACTATGAGGGGCTGGGGAGATGGCTCAGTAGAATAAGCACTTACCTGGCAAGTATAAGGACCTGAGTTCAATTTCCAGTTCTGCAAAAAAAAAAAAAAAAAAAATTTCGGACTTTCATGTTTTTGCATTCATATACCTAGTTGTATCACTGCCATTTGTTGAAAATACTACCTTTCCCTGCATGGAATTAGCATGCTTGTTGATAATCAGCTGATAGCAGATATTATGAATGAATTTTGGGCTTTGATGTTTGTTCCTTGGGTCTGTGCATGTATACTTTGGTGGTATTGCGTGACTTGATGACTGGGTCTGTCCAGCCCCATCATCCAATACTAGGGGCTGTTCCCAGGGTATTTGTGCTGAGCTACATTCCCAGTCCCTTTTTTATTTTTTAAAGAGAATACAAAATAATAATAAAAAATTAGAAATGTTACAGAATTTCACTAAAAATAATATGAATTCTATAATATTGTTTGTATTGCAGTGTTGACTTCAGATTAGCTGTTTAGATTACCAGATATATCCATGTAAAAAGTAAATAAAATCTGAAAGGTACAATAGATACTGTGAAAAGGGAGAAAAATCTGTTCAAAGTGAAGGAAATAATTAAGATGAGGATGGGGGTTGGAGGGAAGAGATACATTTTTTTATGTATGCAGGACGGCTTGAATAATTGTACTCTTGATTTCTGTTGGTCTATGGAAAGGAGCAGTTAGTGCTTTAATTTTTTTCTTTCCTTAATCTCTTGCAACTTTTGTCCTCCAACCCCACCCCTAGGCCATGTTTTATTTTGAAACAGGTTCTCACTGAATTTACCCAGGCTGGGCTCAAACTTGGTCCTCTTCCCTCATCCTCCCAGAGTGCTCAGATCACAGATGTATACCAGTGCCTGGCTAGTGGCTACAGTTTTTTCATACTATATTTTAATAAAGAATCTCTTTTCCAATAGTGACTTTTTAAAAATTAATAAGGTGACTATTCTAATAAAGTGATTTTATTTTAAGAGATTAAAAGCTTGAAACAGTATAGAAAAGCAAAAAAAGAAAGCCAAAATCACTGCCTGGTTAGTCTTCAGGTGAATGTCGTCTTTACTCATGTATTCTTGTTATGTGAGTACTCAGTGTTTGTACATAAAGATACATTAGCATTTGTCTAACTCATTGCTCTTGTGTGCTTTTTCAGTATGTGTTGTCAGCTTTAAAAGACCCAACTTTTTTCTTTAAGCACCTTTGTAATTCTGTGTGTTTTCACTTATATAAACTTCTAGACTAAAGCCTGTTTGAGCTAAGAATTATGAATGCCTTTTTCTTGGTAGCATGTTTAAGTAGAATTTAGTTCTCATGTTATCTTTGGAAAGATGGCTTTAAAACACATTTAAATATGTTTATTCTGGGCTGGGGGTAAAGCTCAGCGCACAGTGCCTGTCAGCCAAGTGCAAGGTCCTGAGTTTGATTCTTGGTACCAAAAAAAAGTATACTCTATGAAGGAATAGTAAGTGATTTGAGAAACTTTTTAACAGAATTATTCTCCTATGCTGGGATTTTTTTGGGAAAGAGGGTTGGTTTATTTGGATCTCGGTATAATATGTAGTCTGTGCTGGCCTTGAACTACCTATGTAGTTCAACAGGCCTTAGATTATACCTTCCTTGCTCCACTGCTAGGATTACAGGCATGTGTCACCATACTTGGCTTCAAGTCCAGTTTTCATAATTCTATAGAATATTACATTAATTTTATGTCAGTTGGTGATAATTATTATGGAAGCAGAAAATGTGTATTTGTGATGATGACGAATTTTATTTGCAATCATAGGAGAACTAATCCTTGTTGCAAGTTTTGTTTTACCATGCTAATAAAGGACTATCTTTGGTCTTCTATACTTTCTGAATTAACCCTGTAAAAGTTGGTGACTCTTTAGATACTTTTAGTGGCCATTGTGCAACTGCAGCTGAACTTTGAAACATTTCTGATCAGTGAGTATGGGTCAGTTCCCATCATCGGAAACTCCTGACATACAGTTTTCTTGTAGCAGGATTTTATATGAATGAACAAATGTTTTAAAGTCATGTTGGGAAATTTAACAACTAAAAGAGACTATATAGATTATACCTAATTTTAAAGATTAAAATTTAATCTCGACCGGTGATGTGGGGAAATGAGAAAGTGAGACACTAGGAAGACCAGTGCCACCACACTGATTTAGTAGAAACTTGGTGTTTGAAAGACATAAAATATGGGAGAAACTGAGTTAATGAAGTTATGTAAATAAGGTATTTTGTGTGAGGTTTTAAATTTTTTCATATGACAAATTTTACACAAAGTGAAGTTTGAACAATGGGTAACTGTACTGGGATATATATTTTTTCTTTTTTCCTTTTTGAAGTAGTCAGCCTGGCTTAGAACTTGAAGGCATCCTTCTGCCTCTAACTTCTACTGGGTTTATAGGCATGTTCCGCCATGCTCAGCTGGGATTGTGAAGTTTTGTTTTCTTCTTTTTTATGGCAAACATAGAAAATATAAAATGTATGAGAAGATGGTAGAATAGAACTCTTACTCTGAACCCAAGTCAGCAAACGCATATTTCCAAAGTGAGTTGTAAGAATACTATGCAGGCTTGGTAAACGAAAGCCAGAAAATGGATCTTGAGGCATTTATTAGTTTGGTTTTGAGATACTTAATACTTTTTACATCTGTTGGTATAAAAGTATGCAGGAAGGGGTGGCTCTATAGCTCAGAGAATTCAAGTGCCTGCTTAGGCAGACTCAGGGACTGCGGATGTCCAGCTGTCCAGGCCTGCCTCCAGGGGAGCACTGCAGGAGCGGCTGAGACTGGGTATCGAGGTCTTACATGCCTGTGATCCCAGTGCTTGGGAGGCTGAAAATGTGAAGATCACTGTGAGTTTGATAAAAAAAGCTATCAGGAAGCTGGAAATTAGAAGACTTTCTGGCCATTGTCAGTTCATTAAACAGTTAATGGTGTGCTGTGAATCTCCTGTATATATCCTTTCCCCATCATTGTGGGAGGAAAGGGGAATGTTCTTCCTCACATAAAGGACTTCAGGTGACTACTTGGGGAGCTACATATATAAATCCTGCAATTTGGGGGACACATTAATATCTGTTTCACTCATTCCTTGGCCTTGTAAAGAGTGAATGAGAAACTGTCTTGCAGCATAGCAAAGCAAGTTCATTGGGTCTTCCCTGTGGGTTTTGGAGACAGGGCTGTGTCCCATGGACCAAGTGAGGAGTATTAGTGAGAGAAAGTTCCTAAGAGTAGGGTGGATGGAAGATGGGCAGGGTAGGGATGCTTCTTCCTGCATCATGGAGTGGAGTGAGGGATTTCAGTGCTGAGGGGAGTGAAAGCTTGCATGAACTCCTGAAAACATTTTGTGAGTCAGCTTTGAACTTTTTTTCCAGCCCTGAGAGTGCTGCCATTTACCATCTATTGACACAGACTTAGGGTGAATGGGCCCTGTAAAAGCACAATCCTTTGTACTGCCTTGGTGCCCCGATGCATCAGGAAGAGATAGAAAACTGGAGACGTAGTAACCTTGAGCTAAAACGTGATTATATTAAATATCTATCAATTTCTAAGCTCAGATTGTTTTTATAATTAGAAAGTGACCCCAGTCCTGGGTTTGCCTAAATAAAAGTTCATGGATATTAACTGTTGCTGGAGAATAGTTAAAAGGACAGTGGCAAACAAAAAATTATTTTTGGTTATGTATCACAAGTTTTGCTTGTTCAGCGTAATTTTTTTTTTTTTAAATAAAAGTATAAATGAAAATGAAATGCTCTGGAGAAGGTATATTTCATTGTGGGTAAAATGGTATTGACTTGGGATGTGCAGATGAACCCGTGAGTGCTAATTTGAGGTAAGAAAATATGTGTGTGCATGTGTTGTATGTATGTGCTGGGCACTGAATGCCTGTTAGGTAAGTGTATACCACTGAGCTAAGTCCCCAGCTCCCTCTTCTTTTCCCTTTGTATTTTAAGACAGGCTCTCCATAAATTGCACAAGCTGATCTTGAACTTCCGATTCTGCTGCCCCAGTCTCCTCAGTACCTGTGATTAGAGGCCTGCACCAGCACACCCAGCTGAGTAAACTAATTTTTGAGATTAATTTTCTTCATCTGCTTTTCATCAAGGGTAAGTAACATCATATATTTTGCAGTGTTTTAAGGACAATCTAGTACATAGCCAGCACAGCATATGTGACATACAGTGGATGTTCACATCTGTTAATAAATGTTTTCCTCTTAGTTGTAAATAGTTTCACTTCCTCAAAATATACTCTGTCAAAGTACTAAGTACAGGTAGAAGATTTAGTATCAGTCCATGATATATTATGAAGGATGGAAAGAACATTAGTTTTTAGTACAGATTTGAAATGTGATTTTCAGAAAAAATGAAAAGTAATTTTACTGAAAGAAGCATGTGAATAGAGGATAAAAGTAAAGGCAGGTCCAGACAGAGAATCTTTCCTCATTCTTGGAGTAATTGGGAATAGGTGTAACAAGAAGAAACATTTTATGTAGAGAAAACTTTGTAACAACCACTGTCATTCTTGGGTTTGCAAATATAGATTGTTCATTCTAGTTCTTTCCTACAAAGATTTTTTTTTCCTTTATTTGATGTTTAAAAAAATTAATATTCACTTATACTTTGAACCAGAGTTTCTAATGATCTAGGTATTTAGCTGTATCAAAAACTGTTGTATATTATCTTTAATTTCTGAATATCCTTGTTGTTTACATCTGCATCAGATAATTTATAGATTAAGTTTACTTAATTGTAGGAATGGCTTTAAGTTAGGAAGGACATTATAGTTAATTCTAGGTAGGGAGGAAATTATGATAAAGCTTTTTGTTTTCTTGTGGCATTGGAAATTAAAACCAGGGTCTTGCAAAAATACTTTGTAATTCATCCTAGTGTCCTTGGTTATAAGTGGCAGAAACTGAGCAATTGGATGGGACTTTATATTCAGATGATTTTAGGTAGCTCACAGAATTGGGGGAAAATTAGGAATTCAGGTTCTCAAAATAGACAAGTTGCAAAGAATATATAGGCTAGACTGTGTTGGAGTAACAGCTTGGTTAGGGCTCTTTGGTGCTGCTATGAATCATTTTTCAGGTATTACTATTCTTTAAACCACTGTATCAAGCTAGAACAGCTCGGGGTATAGGTATAGCATTTGTTGTCTGAACCCTTCTTCACATTGCATCCATTTGAAGGTATTTATGTATCCATTGCCTTTTTTAAAATATTTGGTACAGGTTCTTACTACCCAGCTCAAACTTGTAGAGATCCTCCTGTTTTCAGCCTCCCCAGCGCTGGGATTATAGGTGTGTGCTACCATGGGTGGTCTCAGTGGACAGCTTAGTGTGCCTGGATTTAGTAAAATAAGAGGCCAGTTTGGGATACATTAAAAATTAAGAAGTCAAATAAGCCCTCAAACTCAAGAAGGCAATGGAAAGCCACCTGCTTATGCAAGCACAGCGACCAGGGTTCGATCCTCAGCCCCACCCCCAGGCACACTGATACCCAAAATAAGGGACGGAAAGGATTATTTAGCTCACAGTTACTGGAGGTTTCAGTTCATATTGAGCTGGCTCCAAGGAAGAGAGCAAGCAGAAAGCAGCCTTTCATGGCGGCAAAGAGCAAGAATCAAAGAATACTTTTTAGAGTAGTTCATATCCTTCTAAGTGTTTCTCCCCTCATTTGATGTATACTGTTGGGCATGAATAGTCAAAATTTGGAAGGATAGCCTTAGTAGGAATAAAAGAAAGGCAAACAGATCAAGGCCCAGGCATGTACTGAAAATGCAATAGAATTGTTAAAAATAATATGGTCCAAAAAAATTTTTTTTTAATAATACTAAAGAAACTTCCCCATTGTTCTGTTAGTTATTAATGTTGCTTTAGTCTCAGTTTGACAAAGCTTTTTCCCTTCTCTTTGTCCATCCATCCGTCTGTCTGTCTTATTTCTTGGTTTTGGTGCTCAGAACTGAATCCAGGGCTTCTGGCTTGCTAGGCAAGTGTTCTCCTGCTGAGCTAAATCCCCAGCCCCAACAAAGCCTTTTTCTTAAGAACTTCTGTTTTATTTTGGTGTTTACTCCTTTGTTATAGTCAGATGCATTGTATTTAAAATGTCTACTATAGTGGAACAAATACAGTATTCTTGTTTTCCAGTTTAGTATGTATGCTAGTACAAAACCTGAAGATTATTTAACTTAAAGCACATGAAAAAAGTCTTTGAAAGTTGTTAATGCCAGTGGTGTTTTTCAAATATTCAAGGCAAACTCAAACATCATCACTTCTCTAGCTTTCTCTGACACTCTCTCCTAGACATAATTAAATTACTCCCTCATCTGTTTCCTTGTAGCAGTTCAACCACAAAACTCTCATACAGCATTTTATGTAATTATACTGTATTGTGCTAATTTGTTTACATGTCATCTCTTAGACTGTGAGCATCTCAAAGATATGTCTTGCTTTATTCAACATTTTGCACTCTACCTTAAGTGTCAACTCTGGCCTATTGAAGGTCCTTTATGATTTTTGTTGAATTTTGAGCATTATTTAGATTCTGTGTATGATAAAGCATTTTATGTACTCTTCTAAGAATGTGTTGTTTTGCTTATTAACATAGGTGCAGTATTCAGTAATATATTATGACCTATTTGATATGCAGTATTTAATAAAACTAGCAATGTTTATTTTTGCAATTGAGTTATTTTGCCAGCCTGAGGGAAATAATACTTAAAAATTGAAGTCATTATGGATACTGTATTTTACTTAAGCTCTCTTTGTGACATTGATTTTTAATAGGAGAAATTACACATTTTTAGAATTGTTTGCACTTACTACCTTTGTGTTATTTTTCTCTGCTTATTTTTCCAGACAATGTGTTTAGCAGTCTAAATCATTTGGCTATAGACAAATTCTATTTATTCCATTCTCTTCAGTTCATGATGTTAGTATATTTGTTGACCATTTATACTTACCAGAGTATGAACTCTTATATTGTATTTAGTGCAGGCGAGCCAGGGAGATAGCTCAGTAGAATCAGTTCCTGCCTGGCAAGTGCAAGGTCCTGAGTTCAAACCCCGGTACCACCAAAAGAAAGGATGGGAGTGTACTTAGTACAGGGGAGCGAAAAGGCTGAGATAACCATTATCAGTAATAGTGAAGAGTGGAGTATTTTAATGAGTGACATAACATCCTCTAGTGCTGACATGGGAAGTCCTTAGTCTACACTTGGAATATACACCTGTTGTCAGATTATTGAAGACTCATTACTTTATGTATTCAATTGTTTCCACAGGAAGTCACTGACCTCTTTTAGGATAAAGATCTCTTATTTCTCTTTGTGTCTCAAGCACTGCTAAAAACACAGTAAGATTGTAATGCTGATTGTTGAGTTGACACACAAATTTTTAACATTCTGGTGCTACTTGCTCTATTTGGCCCCTCATGGGTGTAATGAGGATGCTTTTGGCCTATCAGGTAAAAGCTGCAGAAAGAGCCAGATAATGTACTTTGGTCTTTATTCTTAAAGTCTCTCAGTAATGTTAAGGATAGGATCTTTTTTTCTAAGGGCCTAGTCTGTTTCAGGAAATTCTGTTCTGTTTTGTTAACCCCTTAAAAATGTAGGAACTCATTCTTAATGTGTAGACAGAATGAAAATAAGGCTGTAGTAAAACTGTTATAATTCTAGAGTTAACCATTTTTCCATATCAAATGTTACTAATGTGATATTGGACAGCCCTAGCTGTGTATCAGAAATGTTGTGTGGCTTCTTAAAAAGACAAATGCCAAGGTGTACTCCTGACTTGAGGAGCTAGAATCTGCTTTTTGTTGCTTTCTGGCATGTATAATATCATTAAAAATCATGGTGATGGGGCCTCATACACAGTTGTGTGAACACTTTCTGATAGTGAGTGGTTAGGATTTTCAAAGGTGGAATTAGTATAAAATAGAGTAGGTTGAGGGAAATGATAAGGGAAAGCAAATGTATGGCATAGTGTTTGATACCAGCTACTGAGGTGTTCATATAGTAAAAATAGAATGAGAGAAGAGAGCTCAACGTAGATTAGCAGCCACTTAATAAACTGTGATATCAACGTTGCAAAAAGTTATCCCAGTTTACCACTTTGTTGAATTGGTATTGTACAGAAATTAACAGCTGCGTCGGTTTAGAACCATTTAACTTAATTTTTTTCCCATTTGTACAGGAGTAACACATGGTTTTATCTTGTGGGTTTGATTACAGAAACTAGTAAAATATTCTTTAAATAATGGATGAGAAAAAATTATTGAAGGGGTTTAGGAATGAGAACCTGAGTTAGAAAAAAGTAACAGCTATGAATAAGTATCTAGGAGAAATGAAAACATGTAATATAAGCCTTTTTAGAAGAAAGTTGAAACAAAAGTTCTATTTCCAAGGAAAGTGGTATGAAAGATTTGCATGTACAGTAGTAGTACTGCCTGCCAAAACCAAACCTTTCTGGATTTCCTCTTTTCTCATATCTGAAATGGAATTAGGATAAGTATGATTTTAAAGCTTTACTTTCAGACTTAAAATTCTTTGAAGTTTTTCTTTTATTGGACTGCTTCAGAGATCACTTATAAAGATGTCTCTGAAGTTCTAAAGCTATGAAATTATGGACTTCATATAATGCTTATGCTTTAAATATATCATAGGACCATATTGGTTTATATATTAACAGAATAACCTTTAAACACTAATTAGTAAGAGTCTGTGTTGTAGAAAAAAATTGTTGAACCAAAATTTTACCAGTGTTTTTGTAAAAATGGGAGTGATGACTCAAGAGACTCTAGATAAGAAATCTTTTGGTTTGCAGAATACATGTTACTCAGAACCTAGTTGATTATGGCAGGCATATGAATACATATTTTTAGCAGATTCATGTATATATGGTCAGTAGAACAGTTTTTTGTTTGCTTGTTTTTGTTTTTTGAAACAAGGAAGCTATATTTTGTACTATGAATCAGTGTTCTTGGGTCACCCTTTTGGAGTTCTGGGATTACACGGGTGCACCACAAGGTCCAGGCTGTGGATGAATTTTACAACAGTTTCATCAATGTCTAATTGACAAATACAAAGTAGCATATACTGAAAGTATAGAATTTGATGTTTAATGTGGGTAATCACCCATGAAACTATTAGTACAATCAAAACAACATACATATCACTCTCCCCCATTGTTCCCTTTTCCTTTGATCCCCATCCCCTGCCTTTAGATGTTAGATAACTATTTACTCACTTTCTGTCACTATTAGTTTTAATTTTCTAGAGTCTTATGTGAGAACTTATCATCATACACTCCTAAATATGGCTTCTTTAACTCGGTGTAATGATTTTGAGATTCATACATGTGTCCCAACACATGTATGTGATATATTGGTAAATGATTCTTTGTATTGCTGAATAGTATTGCAGTGTGTGGATATATCATGGTTTGTGCATTCATGGTTGATGAGTAGTAGGTAGTTTCCAGTTTGTGTCTGTTACTGTGCAAGTAAAGTTTCTATGAGAATCAGCATATGATTGTATGGGCATGTGTTTTCATTTTTCTTGGATAAATACCTTGTACTATGTCTTATGTAGATGCACACTTAATTTTTGAAGAAACTGCTAGACTTTTAAAAACTGGTTTGTATTTCCACAAAGTATAAAATTCTAGTCGCTCTGCATCTTAATCAGCACTTGGTAGTCATTTAAATTTTTTGAAACATTTTAAAGCCAATCTAATATGTTTTCAATTTGCATTTCTGTAATGATTGATGAGATTTCTAAGCTCCTACTTGTGATCCATTTATCTTTGGAGAATTGTGTGTTAAACTTTTTTTGCCTTGTTTTTAGATTGAATTATTTCTCTCATTTGATTCCAAAAGTGCGTTTTGAATTCCTCACTTTGTGCTGTAGAGTATAAAAACAGCTGTGCAGTTTTGTTAAAAATGTTTGTCAAGACTATTATCATTAGTTGTAAAAGCATAAGCAGTCGGAGAAATAGTGTAACAAGTGCTTACTTAATATTGGGGATTGAAAATGTCTACTTCTTTGTAGAAAACTTACTAGTTGTTTGAACAGTGCTTGTTTTCCTTTTACCTATCATATAACTTATTGTGGGCATTGAGTAAATTAAGCTTTTATCTTAAGTTTGGATCACTATCACATTCTGTACATTGAACTTTTCAATGTTATGAAATAATATCACAAATTTTTTTTTATATGAACCTTTTTTTTCCTCACATGGCTTCCTTTGGGATATTGTCATCCTTTTCATCACAACCACTTCCCTCATTTATGCTGATAAATTCACCTTTGCAGAGTTCCTTTAATTTCTCTGATGATGGCAGTCTTGATCTTCTCACAGCTCTCCTCTGTTACTCTGTTTATGTTTAATTAGAGTTTCATTACCATTGTTGCCACTTTTGTCTTTTTACTGTGTTTTCATTTGCTGGAAGATCCTCTTTCATGGTTAAAAAAAATCTCTTTTGGTTATCAATTTTTTAAAGGGTCACATCAATTTGTTATGGGGAGACAGGGCAGTAACATATATGTCCTGGAGTCTGCATGTACTGAAAACAGGGGTGCAGTGACCAGTCAGGCTCTAAAGGAATCGATATGATGGCACACTCATCAGCATGTGAAAGGTTGGAGAAACTAGTAAAGATTGCACCACATTCTGTATTTCCAGTGTCTTCATTCCTCATTACATTTTGAAAACAATGTTATAGGAAAAAATTTATGGGTATGACTTGTACAATGATAATTGCAAATTATATTGATATAGGAAGCTTATGTAGAACTCAGCTTATATAGAAGCTTATGCATGTTTAAATGCTAAACATATATTTATTTAATCCTCAGAACAATCAAGTTGAGTAGGTAATTCTGTTATGCCACTGTATAGAAGAGCAAACATAGGCAGAAAGCTGGGTGTAGTGCTATACTTTTGTAATCCTAGCACTGGGAAGGTTGAGGCAGGAGGATTGCTGTGAGTCCAAGGCCAGCCTGAATTTCATAATGAGACCCTGTCTCAGAAAGACAACAAACAAAACAAAACAAAAGTAGAGAAGTTAACTTATCCCAGACTGAGCCTGAAAGTTTGGAGTGAGCCATTGGTTTATTTATATTACTGCTACTCATTGCACTTTGAAAACCAGCACTAGTTCATAAACTTGATGTTTGGAAATCTGCAAAGAATTGAGATTTGCATTGTTAAGCTTTTACAATTTTAAATTTTCTAGCATTCTAATTTTTTTGCCTAGTAATTTTTGCAAAAGTATTGAACTTCGTTGGGTGGAAATAGTATACCTGTGAGTTGTATTCAGAGAATATGCCTTAGCCGGGTGTGGTGGCGCATGCCTGTAATCCCAGCACTTGGGAGGCTGAGGCAGGAGGATTGTTGTGAGTTCGAGACCAGCCTGAGCTACAAAGTGAGCTCGAGGCCAGCCTGAACTGCATAGTGAGACCCTGTCTCAAAAAGACAAAAAAAAAAAAACACAAAAAAAAAAAA